>PVJH01014821.1:0-38221 GCA_004026705.1 Nesogale talazaci | reverse complement strand
TGCACTGGCATCTCTTTGTTCCTTCCAAAGAGGCCTGGCAGTGCTACTGGGAGAGCATCGGCTGCTAACTGCAAGGTCAGTGGACAAAACTACCAGCTGCTCCTCAGAAGAATAAGGCTGCCTGCTCCGGTAAAGATTTACCAGCCGGGGAACCCTCTCCAGGGATGCTGCAAATCAGAATCAGCTTCCACAGCCGTGGATGCAGTTGTTGCCACCACTAACCAAGGAAGTGAACATCTGCTGGGCATCTGTACTCCATGGTGTCTGCTACCTCACAGCTTAAACTATGCACTCCCTGGTACCAGTGAGTTGTCCTCCACCTCAGTGCCCTCACTGTATTTTCTCATCGTTAGTTCTGCTGCCAGTGAACCGAGTCATTCTGTGGTACCCAGACGCCTGATGTCCAAGAGGAGCTACTTGACTGGATTATTCACCACTGTCTTTGTGGGTCAGAAGTCTCTGTGCCAGGGCATGGGGGTGACTGACTGTGGTGGGGGATCTCCTCATCTGGTTTCCCTTCTTTGTTGGCAAGGGCTGGAAGGAAAGTAGGAAGGAAGAAAGGAAGGGCATGGGAAAATCAACTATATTGCCCGTATTGGTGTCCCACCTGCAAAAAAGAAAAAAATGTGGAAAATAATGTCTATCTCATAGAGTTGTTATCAGTCTTAATGAATGTTTAGCCAGAGCATGTCTGGAAACATGGTAGCTGCTTAATAATTAGCAGCAATTATTTTAATGATCATGCTTCACTTCTGCTATGATCATCTCACTGACTTTCACAACATCCCTGTGAAGCAGGGAGGGCAGGCAGAGATAAGCTCCATTATACAGATAAAGATGTGGAGATTCAAAAAGTGCCTCCAATTACAGTTGTGTAATGCTCAAAGCAACCAGAGGGCCAGGTCTCCATCACTCCTCCTCTGTTAATTCACGTGTTGTCAAAGTTCATCATTTCTCTATTCCACTCCCCATTTATCTACCACCATCACCCTGTCCCACCATCTCCCTGTTAACTTGGCAGTCGAGCATTTTGAGGATGCAGCTTCTTTAACCAACAGCAAAAAGGGCCTCCTTTTAAACTTACAGACAAACCCAGAGAGTCATGACATAACCCTCCACCCCAACATAGTTGATGCGAGTTAGCTGGGACTCACAGGAGTCCCAGTGGATCAGAGGATAAGGCTTTCAGGGTATGCTTCAAAAAATTCATATTGAACTTTGCTAATGGATTGCCCTTTTCAATTTGTATACATCACCTACTGTATCTTCTAAATTGAAAACTTTTAATATTAGAGGTGACATTTTCTGAAAGTGATCACAATATGCACTAGACAAAGGACACAGAGGTAGTTTTGCATGTTTTTCTTAATGATGCGACACACAAAGGTTGACAAAACAATCAAAAGCTCGGTGAGTCCAGGAGAACCGCTGCAATCCCTCCCACCTCTTCTTTTCTTCTTTCACACCTTCAGTCTGTGGTTGATGAGCCAGGCCCTCAGGAAGACCGGGGTGTCCAGGACAGCCCAGCTTTCAGCGAATTCTCTCTGGCATCCTTGAAGACCACTCTGGCGCTTGCCCAGGTCAGCAGTCAGGAGCAGGGGCAGAATCCCATGGGTGGTGCCATGCTGCCTCTGGACCCCAGAGGCTGCATTTTCAGAAGGAAATCATTCAGTCTGTTTTCCCAGGTGCCTCAGGGAAGACTCAAGCCTCCAACTTTCAGTGAACAGCCTGATTGTTAACTGTTGGTTTCAACCTCCTCATATCCCTTCCTTCTTTCTCCCCTCCCAGAGAGGGACCAGTCTTGAACCTGGGGCACTGCATTTTGAGACATGCATATTTTCCATGGTTGCTGTGTCATGGATATGCATCCCTAAAAAGATCCAGTGTTCGTGGGCATGGTCTCAAATTTGTCACACATGCACCCTTTCTGTGACTTGGGTCTTTAAGATTTACCCTCTGTGGTGCACTTAGCTCTACGTTACCCCAAAGTCCCTCAGAGTCAGTTTTGACCTATACCTCTACTACGGTATTTGGTCTCCACTCTACCACAGTTTGAAGACCCTGGGTGGGTGGCATCTCTCTCCAAACCAGTTACTTGGCTTCTCTTACAAACGTGAAGCTCCTGCAAACAAAGGTCTACATGGACTGATTTAAAGGATCAGGAACATCACAACACTACTCTGTCTGCATCCCATCTATTTTCGTTCACACCGTCAACCCGATTTCACCTCTTCTCCTCCCATGAAAACATTTCAATAAAATGATTTTATTGCTTTCAAAATATAAAAATGTGTCATCCACATCTCACGGAAACACTTTGTGGGGGGCGGGGTGGGAGGCTAGATTATTATTTCTAACAAAAATACAACTAGGTAAATTTCCAAACCGGGCTTTTGGGGATGGTGTTTGTTTAATGGAAAGCTGTTTTCTTAGTCGCTGGAAGAGATTTTTCTTACTATACATGCAAAGGAAAACAAAGGTAAAGATGTAAAACTGGCTCCAGAGAGTAGCCCTAACTGTGAACAGACTCCAAGGATTTTGGCCCTTATGGGAAAGGGTCATCAAAGACTTCTTCCCTGAAAGGAGCAGACAGCTTGACATACAGAGCAACGTTCAACACACCTCCTCTTAGAAATAGTCAAAGGGGAATGGTTTCATTGGCATGCATCATCTCATTAGCATCATTTTCACAAGGTGACGAACATGTGCCAATCCCATCTGTATTGGATTAACTGGTGACCTCTCAAAAATATGGCTGTCTTACCTCCTGTACTTGTGAAGCTGACTGTTTTGGCAAAAGGCTTCCTCAGATGTAATCTGGTTGAGTTCATCTCACTTTAAACCAGTGAGCCTGAAGTGCAATGACAAGTGACACAGACGGAAGATGAGATTCAGAGAAGAAGGTCATTGTCGATGGAGGCAGCGACGGGAGAATGCTGCCACAAGCCAAGAAATGCCTGTGGCCTCCAAAAGCTGGGAGAAGCAAGGCTGGATTCTTTCTTAGACCTTTCAGAGGGAGTATGACTCTGATACCATCTCAATTTTCAGATTTCTGGTCTCCCAATCTGGGCAAGAATACATTTCTGGTGCTTGAAACCACCCCTTTAATGCTCATTTGTTATGGCAGTCACAGGAAATCAATCCACCATCTGAGTAACCCATCTGCCAGGGCGCCTCCCCACTGCTCACCTAGCCTGGGCCATATGGACAACACTGACCCCTTCAACTCTGACCTCATGCTATTCCCTTCATGCCTCCAAACAATAGGTTGGCAGTCCCGGCGCTTCCTTTGTGACAGACAGATGTTACCAGACCTTTCCCTTCTGTCAGTCCAATTTCTCACTCATGTTGGCGGAACCTGTGGTGAAAGAAATGTGGCCCAGGACAATAGGCAAAGCCAGCCCTTGGAATGACTAATGGGGGACAAAGATAGAGCAGCAGCACTCAGGTGTCCGTCCCTCCCACCCCGGGGACAAAGCCTGACGTGTCTTCATTGCTCAACCCCTGTCGGAAACGCCTGAGGGCAAGCAAAATCCCAATGTCTATTTAATGAGCACTTAATGAGCAAGCCTTCCAGGTTTCCCATGAGTCAAGTACTGTGTCATAAATGTTTGCAAAGAGATTAAGGCATTGTAATGATCCCACAGTGTTTGTGTTATGAATATATATATATATATATATATATATATATATATATATATATTCCTTCTGATCAGTGGTTAAAGGAGAAAATTTCTGAGCTATCCCATGAGTTATTTTTTAATTCTTGCATTTCTAGTGAGACTTACAATAGTGATGATGTCCTCCAGGGGAGTATCACGCGTGGTAAAGGAGAGGGGTGGCAGAAAAGAAGAGCCTTGATGAGATGGATGGGCACAGAGATTGCAGCAATGGGCTCAAGCCTACGTAGAGTGGTAAGTACAGTGCAGGGCCAGGCAGTGTTTCGTGCTGCTGGACACAGGGTTGCTAGGATGGAACATGGGGTCAGGGTTCTCCAGAGAAGTATAACCAAGGGGATCTATGAAGAAGCTTCAAAAAGTTCCTGGAAAATTTCATTCTCTTTTAATTCCATTTTCACACAAAGTTTTTGAAACCAACCAGATAGCTAGATGGATAGCTGCAAGGCTAGAGTGAGAGCAAGTGTGTATGCGACAGAGAGAGAAAGAGAGAGTTTCATGAATGTTTGTATATCTGGGGTCCTGGGCGGGGGGTGGAGGTGGGGAGCATCAATGGTTTGAGTTTTGCTACTAACTGAAAAGGTGGCACTTTAAATGCTCACGGTGACCAGAAAGGCACGACAATTTGCTTCTGTAAAGGTTGCAACAGCAGAGGCAAAAGCTATCATATAGGGAATTCTGCATGAATGGTACCGTTGTGAGTGAGCTTGTAGATAGACAGACACAGGGGGAATATGTGGAGGATGGAGGACAGGCCTCGACCTAGGAATATAGACAGGTTTGACTGTCTACCTATTTACCTGGGCTGCCAAGACAGTCATGGATGTGGTGGCAAAGCTATGACAGCTTGCTGCTAGTGTTGTTTGCAGAGTCAGTTCCAACTCATGCTAACCCTGAGCACAACAAAGAGAACACTGCTCTGCACCATCCTCCCAATGGTTGCTTGAGGGGCCTGATGCAGCCACTTCGTTAATCCATCGTGTTGAAGGCCTTTCTCTTTGTGGATGGTCCTCTACTTACTTCATTCACCATGTTCTTCTCCAGGGCCTGGTCTCTCATGATAATATGTCCAAAGCACTTAAAACACAAGTGTTTTGCTTCCCAGGAGCACTCTGGCTGTTTCTTGAAAGACAAATGAGTTTTTTCTTCTAATAGTCCACAGTACTTTCAATATTTTTCCACAATGTGGTAATTTGAATAAACCCATTCTTTTGTGGGCTTCATTATTGATTAGTCAGCTTTCACACGCACAGGAGACAATGAAAATGCTGTGGTTTGGGTCAGGTGCACCGTAGTCTTCAAAAGAATATCCTTCCTCTCCAAAACTTTAAACGAGTCTCCTACAGAAGATTTGTCTAACGCAATACATCATTTGACTTCTTGACTGCTGCTTGCATGAGTGTTGATTGTGGATACAAATAAAATTAAATACTTGACTTTGATCTTTTCTTCATCGTGAAGACTTCTCATACATAACCAAACACCTTGAAAGAATTGGTCACAGGGTTCAGGATCATGGTCTCACGGGGTATGAAGTTCAAATGGTATAACATAGTTTACAAAAATCATGTTCTGTATCCTTTGATGAATAGTGAGCAACTGTTGCCATAAAAGCTCAATAATTGTCATTTGGTACATAAAAGCCAAGACAGCTAATACCTTCAGAACAGGAGTAATGGAGGATTCTGGAAGGGAGAAGAAGAGGGAAGGGGGAAATAAGGGAGCTGATGATACAGACAACTTTATAACCCCACTTGATGGGATTGAACAACGGAACATGCAACTGTATGTGAATGGATTTATTGGATTGCTTATAATATGGCACACACACCAAAAATGCCATTTAAAAATCATTTTATTGGGGGCTTATACAACTCATCACAATCGATATATCCATCCCTTGGGTTGAGCACATTTGTACATTTGTTGCTATCACTATTCTCAAAACATTTTCTTTCTACTTGAGTCCCTGATATCAGCTCCTCATTTTCCTCTCCTTTCCTGTCCCCCATCCCTCACAAACCCTTGATGATTTATAAATTATTATTATTTTGTCATGTCTTACACTATCTGACATCTCCCTTCACCCAGTTTTCTGTCATCTGCTCCCCAGCAAGGAGTTATATGTAGATCCTTGTGATCCATTCCCCTTTTTTACCCCATCTTATCCTTACCCTCCTGCTATTGTTAATCTCATTATTGGTCCTGAGGGATTTATCTGTTCTGGATTCCCTTTGTTTCCAGTTTATTTGTACCAGTGTACGTCCTCCGGTCTGGCCAGATTTGTAAGGTAGAATTAGGATGGGAAGCCATATGTTTCATCGGTGCTGTACTGCACCCTGACTGGCTCATCTCCTCCCTGCAACTCTTCTGTAAGGAAATGTCCATTTGCCTACAGATGACCTTCGGATCTCCATTCTGCACTCTCCCTCATTCACAATGATATGATTTTTCATTCTTTGATGCCGGATACCTGATCCCATTGATACCTTGTGATCACACAGACCAGCGTGCTTCTTCTATGTGGGCTGTGTTGCTTCTCAGCTAAATGGGTACTTGTTTATCTTCAGGCCTTTAAGACCCTAGATGCTATTTCTTTTAATAGCTGAGAACCATCAACTCTCTTCACTACATTTGCTTTTGCACACTTTTGTCTTCAGCAATCATGTCGGGAAGGTGAGCATCATGAGCATCATGAAAAGCCAGTTTAATAGAACAAAGTGTTCTTGCATTAAGGGAGCATGTGAGTATGCACATAGATCTATTTCCCCATCATCATATATAAATACATTCATGTGCATGCCTGTATATTGACCTCTATAAAGGCCCTTTGCCTTTTAGTTCTTTTTTCTATTTCCTTTTACTTTCCTCTTATCCCAGTATCATGCTGAGCCTTCGCTTTGGTTTCAATAACTCCTGTCAGTTACATTACCCTTGATAAAGCCCTACGAGGCCTCCTACGCCATCCTCACCACCAATTTTGGATCACTAGTTGTTCCCTTGTCCCTGGGGTTAACACCCAAGTCCTTTTCCTGCCTCCCCTTTTCACATGTACCCCCAGAATCATCTATGTCATTGTTTTCTCCTGCAGATTGTCTATCCAGCTGTTTTAATCTAGATAGACCTGCAGATATAATAATGTACAGAAAAATAAAACAGAGCAAAGCAAAGCAACAAAAGAAAGCAAACAACAACAACAAAAATGATGAAAAAAGAGCCTGTAATAGTTCAAGGTATTTTGTTGACAATTAGGAGTGTATTCCAGTCAAACCTGATGGGTTACCATGCCCTGGTCTCAAAGTCTATTTTTGGTATTCCCTCAGGATTTTGTTTCTCTTCTCCCCTTGCTGTTCTGTTGCATGCCCTTAGTGTTTTGCCTCGGTGTGGTGGCGTCAGATTGGGTACAATTCCCACACTGTGTCTCCAATGTTGTCCCCTGTAGGGCTATTGGTCAGTGAGGGATGTCCTGCCTCATAGTGCAGCTGGCCCTATGGTCTTCTCTGTGATTTGGCTGCTCTGAGCACGAATATCGTCCTCAAGGCTTGGTGGGCCAGGGTGTGCTCCACTCTCTCTTCCTCCCCCTTCATTTGCTCCTGTGTGCTCTGAACAGACATGTCCCTCTCCCTAAGCTGTAGCTTTCCTACTGTCTTCTGAAGTAAATTCTTCTGTGGGGAGGGAGGCTATTTACCTAGTTGGGTTTGGAAACAACCCCTCAAATCTCTCTATTTGTTCCCTGCTTCATGTTGGTATGTTGTGCTGACATCTTGGAGCAGCAGGTTGAAGTCTGGTCCCTCTTTCCCTCACACAAACACTTTTATAGGGGAAAATAAAAGGATTCCTCATATCAAGGAATACAAGAAGAAGGATAATATTTAGAAACTGATTGTGGTAGCAATTGTACGATACTGCTTGATGTGATTGAAATATGGAATGTATGATATCTGTAAGAATTCCCATTAAAAAGATTAAAAATTATTCCACAAAAATAAAATAAAATAAAAAGAATTGTCCATTAAGGTGCAACTATTAATCTCATTCTACCCTGAGGAATGCATACTGTTAAATTTTTATAGGGTTAAAAATCTAAGATGTAGGGAAACAGTCCAATTGACTAATGGACCACAGGAGTATCTGCCTCAATGACATTAAGACTAGAAGAACTAGATGGTGCCCAGCTATCACTACCAACTGCTCTGACAGGGAAAACATTCTTGGAACATTTGGAAACATTTGAAGTTCCTGAATAGAGTGGGAAAAACATATGGAACAAAATTCAAAATCATTAAAAAAAAAAAAAAAACAGGATTCCCGATCAGATAAAGACTGTTTGAACCCCTGAGACTCTGTGCCATAGTCACCTTTCAGGTCTGAAAATGATTTCACCCCATGACTCAGCTTTCAACCGAACAATAGCCAGGTTTATAGGGAGAGCAATAACACTAGGGAGATGTGCATCCATCAACAATCAACAATTTAAAACAATCAACATTTGAGATTAAAAGGGAATCATTTACCCAAGGACAAAGTTCAGAAAGGTTAAGAATGAAGGAGGTCACGTTACATTGTGAGGTTGCAGTCACTGACATGAAATAATAAGTGGATGAATTGTTGAATGAAAAACTGACCTGCTCAAAAAGATCTATCACGCAAGTAGCAGTGCAAAGTTAAAAAATAAAGATCACAGCAACAAAAAAAATCAAACCCTATTGAACTCAGTTCTACACCAAGGTGCATAAAGTTACTATAAGTTGGTATATATTCTATATTAATGATTTTATTATTTACATATGCATATGCAGATGAAAATGATTAAAAAGTAGAACCAATTCACATGATTTTACAAATACATAGTCCATCGGACAGGTCAGTGGGCTGGAAAGTGAGCAGGATTGAGCATCGAGCATGAGCCCAGCAGGATTCTATGCACTGAGTCTGGAGTAGTGAATGCTTCAGAGACAGCCCCTCCATCCATGCCACTTACTAACATTGTTATTGGGAGAGAGGAAAAATGTTTTTCAGTATAAATGTTTATGGCCATGACATCTGCTTTGTGGAAACCCTAACCAGAGAAAAGGAATAGTGAGTGATGGGCAAGAAGGGATATAAATGAGAAATGCAGTGACTGCAGAGGGCTTCTTTAAGGAGATAAAAGAGGTGAACTGAGGGGAGACCCTCAAGAAAGGGAGGGGGAAGCCAGGTAAGAGTGTGTGACAAGAAGGAGCCAAATTATGAAAAGCTGAGTCCCAAACAACCTGGCTTTTGCTACCTTCTCCTCCAGAATCTGAACCAAGCCTTCCAAAAGCATTTGGGGGCTGCCTTATGAACCCGACCCTAGCTTACACCATTCTTTCAGTCCAACTATTGGCCAGGCAGGATGTCATCAAAAAAGAAATGCAGGGAAGCTGCAGAGGGGAAAATGCAAAGAAGTATGAGAGGAATTTGGGCGAGGTGGTGGGACCAGGCCAGGTTCTTACACTTGTTCAAAAATTAGGCTACAGGGGGCATCTCGCAGTCTCGGCTCTTCTTCTGCTGGACCCCTTTCTTACTGAGCTTTTCAGTGAGCTTTGTGATTCTTCCCACTCCTAACAAAGTAACACATCCACAAGGAATGCTGACCAGGTCCTAAACTGAAAGGGAGTGTGGACTGTTGGCGGGAGCTGGTGTCCCAAATGACACCCATTTGCCTTTGGTTGCCCATCAGGGTGTTTCCAAAAATCAAGGTCCAGAAAGAACACCTAGAGGAGCCAGAGAGAAGCCATTTGTGGCATGATTGCACTGCTCTAGATTTGAACTTTGGATGAATTGCAGTTCCTCTGCTCCTCTTCCATAGTGGTCCCAGGAAAAGAAAGACTAGGTGTCTCTAGATCTTCACTGAGTCTGGTGAGCACAAACCAACATTTGCAGGGATTGGTCTTCCTAAATTGGCTAGCCGATTTTGAACAGAAGCGACATGTAATGAAAGCTATATTTTCTTCAAAGCAAATCCAGTTTTCTTACCTCTGAATGTGCATTGGGAAATGGAAATGAGATCATTTCTTCAACTGAGTTGTTGCTGTGGAAAATTACAATGCTGTAGAGTTGCAATCCATGGGAAAGTCACTGGGCAAACAATTTGTTGTTCACTGCCATCATGTCAGCCCTGACTCATGGTGACCCCAGGAAAAAGGGAGCAAAACACCATCCTGTCTTGTCCAGTGCCATTCCCATTGTGGCTCAGATTTTTGGGATTCATAAGGGTTTCTTTAACTGGATTTCCAAAAGAGATCACCAGACCCTTTGTTGCTAGTCTGCCTTAGCCTGGTAACTCGAGGGACATATGTTGAACATCACAATAATGTGTCAACCTCCACTGACAGTCAGGTGGTGGCAGAGCATGAACTCAAACTTGTATATCCTGCCTAGAAGACAAGAGTTCTACTGCTGACCCACCAGAGCCAGCTATGGATATCTTACCAAGCATTTGGACTAGTCATTTCTGTAAGTAGCCATGGTTTGCTTTGGGTTCAATCAGAGAGAGAAAAAGGTGACAGGCAATGCCGTCTTGTAAGTGTGCTAAAGCCGGACAACAGACCAAGAAGATTACAGGATGCATTTCCTTGATACATGGTGTCAATACTGAAGATACTCCCGAGTGCCAGAATGAGCAAGACTCAGAACGCTCCTCAGAAGGGAGGCCGGTGAGCCTTTGGTCTTGTTGTCAGAGAGACCAGTCCCTAGAGAAAGGCAGCGATGAAAAGTAGAGAGTCGGGGAGAAAGAGAAAGACTTTAAACAAGATGGATTGACACAGTGGTTCCAACAAGGAGCTCAGACTTGGGGACGATGGTGAGGTGGGCGCAGGACTGGGCAGGGTTTTGTCTTTTCATAGATAGCGTAACTGTGAGTCACAACCAACTCCAGGCCCCCTGATGCCTAACAACAAAACTGGCAGAGAACTTCCAGGAACAAGTAAAGCATACCAACCAATACTTTAAGGCACCAATCAAACTTTTAAGCAAGTCAGTAAATCCCAGTTAGGATCAGTGAAATTGCCACTGTCACACATGGCCATCAACTTAGTGCAATTTCACCTGACGATTATGCTGGTTCAAAGTCCAACACATGCTTCCCATCAGGTTAGCTCCAGAGGCTAATCTGATTCCTTGTTTTTTCTAGCCTTCAGAAGCTGCCCGTATGCTCGCATGTCCCCTTTGCTTCCTCTTCAAAGGCAGAAACATTGTACTTCGATGACTATGCCTCCATGCTCATCTTCATTGTAACAACAATTGTAAAACCAGATAATAAGCAACCTTAATTTCATCTGTAACCATAATTCTCCTTTGACATGTAACCCACCACACCCACAGGTTCTGGGGATTAAGCTGTGGACAAGTCATTAGGACCAATTATCCTGCCTGACACCATAGTGAAAATGCAGAAGACAAAAGACAAACATAAAATCTTCAAAGGGCTAGAAAGGGAGAGGAAGGTTAATTTTAAAAGTGTGAGAATTAGACCAGTAGCTTACTTCTCATCTGCAAAAAATGGAATTTGCAAATCGGTGGAATGAAATCGTTAATGAACTCATAGACAGTAATTGTCAGTTGAGAATTCTAAACCGAGTGAAAGTAATCTTTGAGTGAAATGTTAATTGTGCTTATGAGGAAACTATACATAGACCAAGAGGCAGTTGCCTGAACAGAACGGGAGATACTCTATGGCTTAAAATTAGAAAAAGTGAGCATTTGGGTTTGATACTTTCACCACCCTTACTCAATCTATAAGCAGAACCAATAATCCAAGATTGGATATATGAAAAATAATGCAGCATCTGATTGGGAGAAGGCTCACTAACAACCTGCAATATACAGATGACCCCGCCTCAAGGGTGCTTGAAGTATTTGCTTACGAAGATCAAAGACTATGGCCTGTGGTGTGGATTACACCACTACATAAAGAAAACAAAAATTCTCACAGCTGAACAAACAACATCATGCTAAATGGAGAAAAGATTGAAGTCATCAAGGTCTTTATGTTGCTTGGATACAAAATTAACACCCATGAAAGAAACAGGCAAGAAGCCAAATCACCCCACTAAATTGGGTACATACACTATAAAAAACTTTTTGAAAATGCTAAAAAGTAAAAATGTCACTTTGAGGACTAAAAGGTGCCTGCCAATAGCCCTATTATTTTCAATAGCCTATCATTATAAGAGAACTAGACAATGACTAAGGAAAATGGAAGAGGTTGATACCTTTGAAATGTGGGGTTGTCCTAGAATATTGTAAATATCATGGACTTCCAGGACAATTAAATCTGTCTTGGACAAAATACAGCCAAGATTCTCTTTCATCTCACATAATTTGAATGTTGTTATCAGGAAAATTCAGCCCCTGGAGAAAGACATTAAGCTTTACAGAGAATCAGCAATGGAAGAGGAAGACCTTCAACAAGATGGCATGACATAGTGACTTTGAGAATGAGCTCAAACATCGCAATGATTCGGAGAACAGTGCAGCAGGGCAGTATTCTGAGACTGGACCGTATTTAATTCTGTTTTCTGTAGGGTCACTCTGAAGAAGACCAGACTCAGTAGCATCTAGCAACAACAATAGAGCCTCAACTTATAAAACGCAAAATCGACAACTACACGTCCAACCTCAAACCAAACTCACTGCCAACCTTAATGTTGATTCTGGACAGCATCAAATAATTCTACTATCACAACAAAAGTTACCATAACTCTCTCAGATATTACTGGATGGGGCAGATAAAAAATTAGTATTTAAACAATGTAGTTAGCACACCTGACTAATAAAAAGTATAGAGCATTACTTCCAATAGCAGTAGAATACACTCTATTTTCAAGTAGAGGCTTATCTGTGTCAATTGTTCACATATTTGGTCTTAAGACAATTTCAAAAATACTTAATGAAATGGTATACATATCAATCTCTTTTTTGTTGTTTCTGTTAAAATCATTTTATTGAGGGCTCATACTACTCTTATCATAATCCATACATGCATCCATTGTGTCAAGAACATTTGCACATTTGTTGCCATCATCATTTTTGAAACATTTCCTTTCTAGTTGAGCTCTTGGTATCAGCTTCTCATTTTTTCCTCTCCCTCCCCACCTCTCTTTCCTTACAAACCCCTGATAATTTATAAACTGCTATTGCTTTGCCATGTCTTACATTATCTGAAACCTCCCTTCACCCACTTTTCTGTTGTCTGTCCCCCAGGGAGAGGACTTAAATGTAGGTCCTTGTGATTGGTTTTGCCTTGCTACCCCACCTTTGCCTTATCCTCCTGGTATTGCTTCTCTCATTATTGGTCCTGAGGGTTTATCTGTCCTGACTTCCCTGTGTTTCCAGCTTTTACCTGTACCAGTATATAACCTCTGATCTAGCTGGATTTGTAAGGTAGAATTAGGGAGATGGGGGCAGGAAGCATTAGAGAACTAGAAGAAAGCTGTATGTTTTATAGTGGCTATATTACACCCTGACTGGCTCATCTCCTCCCACAGCCCTTCTGTAAGGGGATGTTCAGTTGCCTACTGGGTCTTCACTCTGCACTTCTCCTCATTCACAATATGATTTTTTTTGTTGTTCTTTGATGGCTGACACTTGATCCCATCAATATCTCGTGATCACACAGGCTGGTGTGCTTCGTCCATGTGGGTTTTGTTGCTTCTCAGCTACATGGCCAGTTGTCTATCACAAATCACACTTTCTGGCCAAAATATGATTAAATTAGCAACCAACAACACAGGAAATGTGTGTTATGAAATTAAAAAGTGTAGTGCTAAATGACTTATGAGTAAGGAGGATCACAATGAAAATTAGAAAACATATTAAGCTTAACAATAATGAAAAAAGATATGAAAACATTTCACACATAGCTAAAGCAATACTTAGAAGAAAAATCTGTATATTTTCATGCTACACATACAGCAATCAAGTAAGCATCCATCCCCATAAAGTTTAACAAGAAAATTAGTAATATAAACCTCTTGTATTAGGAAGGATTCTATAGAGAAACAAAACCAGGACACTTATAATTTATACACACACACATATATGGATAGATTTATACAGCTCAAGAGATTTAACAGCTAATTAATTGACACAGCAGTACAGAGGGCTCAGTTCAACTCTCTTCTGTGAAACAGATAATATGCTGGAACTCACAAGGGTAGCTAGTCCAAGGTCAAGGAAGCAGACAGCTGAGTCTTCCCTTGAACAATATGGGCAGTTCACCCACAGGCAGCAAACAGCAGGGTGGGTCACCAACAGTCAGTAGCTCAGGAGCTTAGTGAAGCTGACCCAGATAGGATTTCGAACTCACGCAATGCAAGATGGTAGAATTCAACAGTGTCAAGCTCAAGCAATGGATGCACCAGCAATGGGGCCAAGCAAGCCTCCAGTAACCTCAAATTGCAGTGACAAGATTCAAGGGTTGGCTGTCCCACAGGTAGTGTAGCTTACCAGTTGAAGCAAAGAACTAGCTAACGCAGCCACACGTTGGTCTGATCAGCAGAAAGCAAGAGAGAGGGAGGGGTGGGCCTTGTCTGAGTCATTTATCTCTTTGCCCTCCAATCAAGCGGCAATCGCACACATTCCTATTAGCTAGGCTGGCACAATAACACTACCTATCACAGCTCTAGTAATCCCAAACCAAACTTTATGCCAACTCATAGGTCAGGGTCAGGGTAGAACTGCCCCTGTGAGTTTCCAAAAGTGTAACTCTTCCGAGAAGCCAAAGGCCCACCTTTTTTCCCACAGAGTAGCTGGTGGTTTTAAACTGCTGACTTTGCAGGTCATAGCCCAATCCATAACCACTACCCCACTAAGGGTCCTTAAACTTCCAGTAGATTATAAGACAGGAAATAATAATACTAATAATAAGCACAAAAAGAAAACAAGCATATAACTGACATCATTAATAAAGTCAAAAGCTAGTTCTCTTGAAAATTAAATACATTAATAATCTGTGACCTGTTTTAAATATATAAATTTTTTAAGACAGAAAAGTCACAAATAGCCAAATCCAGAAACGAAGAAAAGGATATGTATCATAGACACAAAAAGATAATAAACAAAACAATAATAACTTATAGAGTATTGAAGGTTGATGGAGGGGTGGGGAGCAAGAATGGAGGGGAAGGGATGGGAGGCTGATGTCAGGGGCTCGGGTGGAAAGGTGGAGGTTTGGAGAATGATGATAGCAGCAGGCATGAGGAGAAGCATGGCACAATACATGTATTTATGTATTGTGAGAAACGATGTATGAGCCCCCAATAAAATGATTTAAAAAAAGACAAATAAGTCTCTTTTAAGAAATACCGCCTCAGTGTCCCTTTTAGAAGCAAGGATGGTGAGACTTCACCTTACAAAGTTTAGACATATTTTTATATGTCTCAGTGAGATGGACTGACAGCGCCTTCTACAATAATCCCCTGAGGTGTGACAGCTGACGTGAGAGTGCTGCAGGGCGGGCAGGGTCTGGTTGTGTTCTGCATAAGGGTGCTAGGAATTGGGACCCACTAGATGGAAACTAACAACAGCGACACATCTGTGAGAAGGAGTGTAGGAAAATCTTAATTCTGTTGTTCTACGATGCCTTCAAATGAGTTCTGACTCACAGCCACCTAATATAGAACAGAAATAAAACCCCTCCTCTAAGGAGTCATCTGGCCATTCTCCTTCCAAGAAAATTTGGCGTTTTCTTTTGGCAGCCCATGGTACTCCTAATCATCTTCACTAACCCGATAGTAATGACACCATTTCATGTCGACTTGAAATTATATGAACGTTTGGGCTGACATTCAACCTGTCAATCCGGTCTCTTTGTGGAGATGGCCTCCTATAAGGTGGGCCATGGGAATCTTCCCTCCTCCTCCCCACCCCCCACATTCTGCCTTCACCTTCCTGTTGGCTGCACTTGCTGCCTGCCACAGTCACTTCCACGGGAGCCACACAACTTTGCCCCCGACAGCCTGAGATCTTCCCACATTCTGCACCACTGCCTGTGGCTGTGTGAGCCTGAAGAGGGCTTACGGACTAGAGTCAGTTTTATGGACTTGAGCTGTCCTGGACCGGGGTGTTTTCCTGATATATAACTACTTCTTGATATAAAACTCTTATATGTCTTAAAACTCTTATATGTATAAAACTCTCATACCTATGTGTCACTGTATTTGTTTCTCTCGTCACCCAGGTTTAGCACAAACATGATAGTTCAAACGCATTGATTTTAATTTGCTCTCCCTCATTCATTGTCCAATGTTCATTTGCATCTGATGTGGTTGAAAATAGTGTGGCTGGGGCCAGCGGCACTTTAATCCTCAAAATAATCTCCTTTATTTTCATCACTTTCGAGAGGTCTTATGACGCACTTTTCCCCAACTCAATATGTCTTCTGAGCTTCTGACTGTTGCTTCCTCGGGCCTAGTTTGTGGAGTCAAGCCAGAAAAAGCGCTTGACAATTTCAATCTTTTCTTCATTTTTCATGATGTTGCCTCTTGGTTATGGAGATCTGAATCTTCTTCGGATTGAATTGTGAGCCGTACTGCAGACTGCAGTCCTTGATCTTCATCAGCAAGTATTTCAAGAACCCCTTATGTTCAGCAAGCAAGATGCAACCTCTGCATAAGGCTGTTCATAAGCTTTCGTTCAAACCTGATGTCACATTCTTCTTAATAGAGTTCAGCTTTTCTGAAGATGAACAGTGATGTGCTCTGCATACATATGCGATAAATGTAGTGAGAGGAGGCAAATCTGACTTTGCATACCTTTCCTGGTATTAAGCCATGAAGAATCCCCTTGTTCTGTTTGCACAAATGCCTCTTGATCCATGTAGAGCTCCCCCACGACCACAAGGAAATACTCTGGAATCTCCATTCTTCTCAAGGCTCATTCACTCATTCAGATTGAGCCTGAAGAAAAGGAAACAAATCTATCTGAGCCAAATTTTGACCTTGACTGTATGCTACCTGAATTTCAAGAACATCTCAAGAACAAAATGGATGCATTCTATACTAACAACAGGAAATGGGAAATAATAAATATTAGTATTATTATACAGTGATATAACATACAATTATTATAATATAACAATAATATGGACAAACATATTTAAAAGATGGATTGACAAAGGGTTTGCAATAGTGCAGTCAAATTTAACAGTTGACAGAATTGTGCAAGACCAGACAGAATTTCATTATGTTTTAAGTATGGTCGCTCTTAGTGGGCAGTGACTTCCTGGCACTTACAGCAACAGCAGTGATCATCACAGCAGTACTTGGGGTAGAATAAGCCTGTGGCCATTCAAGATTTCTATCACTTGGAATTGTACAGAATAGATGTATACTGTAGAATGTTATGGAGCAACTATAAAGAGTAGTACAGATGTGCAGAGAGATAGAGGACTATAAATTCAAATCATATTTTGAGTAAAAGGGAAATAATTTTATATGTACATCAGAAATATAGTCATGTGAGTCATATATATACAAGTACATAAGTGCAAAGTATATTAAAATGCTTAAAGTAGATGCTTGTGGAGTGATATTGTAGTACTGTCAAGGTAAAAGAAGATTCTTTCATGGATGAATGATAATAATGCATGATGATGGGCCATGTATTCAAGGTTAAGATTAGTTAGATTTTCTGTACTTGAGGTTCAATGACAACAGAAAAAAGATTGAAAATTTAGATTGAAAATAATACTGCTAAATATATTTATACCTACTTGAGAGAATAAACTTCTTTGAACACTACAGTTGATTCTATTTACACATAAACAATAATATGTTCATTATAAACCTTTCCTATATTCTCATCAACATTTTTATTAAACTAGCTTGAATTGCAATAGGGAAGCTGCAAATACACTTATTCTATAACTCATATTTTAACTAATCAAATATGACTTTTTCAAAGTTAAAGGACTCTTTCCCCAAAGTTTGCTTGTATTTTGTGCTGGCAGAATATGAACGTGATAAAGATTTGAAAAAAAATAAAATATTTTAAACATACAATGTTACAAGAGCAACAACAAAATAGCCAAAAATATGAGTGGTTACATGAGTAATATATATAGTGTATATGAAATGAAAGAATAATACAACCAGTGCTCTAGTGGCATAGTGGTTGTGTGTCAGGATAGTAACTGAAAAGTTGCCAGTTTGAAACCACCAGTCTCTCTTGGGAGAAGAATAATAGAATTTTTCATGAGTTTTTGAAGCCTCCTTGTACATGTGTATTTATAGGTATATCTGTTAGGCATATGTATATATAAGTTTGTATGAATGTATGCTGAAAATATATTAATGCACATAATAAAACACAGGGGGAACAGTGATGAATACTTTCCAGCTATAACCAAGCACCTCACAGAATTGGTTTACTGGTTTTGAAAGTTTAGGATCATATGCTCATGGGACAAGTTTGTCAATTGGCCCAACATTGTCCATAGAGTTTATGTCCTAGTTTGGTAAGTGGAGTATGGGTTTTAAAAGCTTGTAAGTGGCCATCTAAGACAAAATTATTGGTCTCTACACATCTGGAACAAAAGTGAAAGAAAGAAAGCAAAAACCACAGAAGAAACTGGTCTACAGGACTAATTATCTCTATGAATTGTGGCTTCATTTTATTCCAAGACCCAAAGAACTAGATGGTGCCCCATTACCACATCTGAGCACTCTGAAAGTGATCACCATAGAAGATCCTGACCAGAAGGGAATAAAACTCAAAATCAGGAAAAAAAAAAAGCACACATGTCTCACTGCTCTGCAACTGACACACTGCTCAACTTTCAGCCAATTATAGTCTATGAAATGAACCAAAACACCAAGGTAGTATGTACCCTTTAGAACAATCAACCATATGAGATCAGAAGGGCGGTGTGTGCCCAGGGACAAAGTGTAAAACGTGGGAAAGGACAAGTGGAAACAGTGAACAGGGGAGGAAGTGGGAAGCGTGTTGTTTCACTGTGAGGCTTGCACGCCATGTCATAAAACTTTATAGCAACCTGTGAGTTGTTGAATGGGAGACCAGTTTGCCCTGTGAGCTCTCGTTGAATTCACGTAGTAAGAAATGGGAAAAGGGACTGAGCCCGGGTGACGTAGTGGTTGTGCGCGGGACTGCGGCCCACTGGGACGGAGGTTCAATTCCAGCAGTGGGGTTGGGCCTCCTATTCCCACCACCAGAGGGCAGTGATGCCCTCCTCCCCCCCCAAAAAAAAGAAAGAAAGGAAGAAAAAAAAAAGAAATGGGAAACATCAACAAAGAACCAAGGCTAGAGAAGAACTGGGTCTAGAATGGTATTGGATTATGGATAGAATGATGATTCATTAGAAAAATATAAATGCAACAGCCATCATCTATAACTATTGTAATGTAAAATTATAAAACAATAGCTGTCTAGCTATGTAGCTCTGCCACATTCTTCTCTGAGGACCTAAACAATACAAACTTAAGGATTCAAATTTCTTTAGGATACTTTTTGCCTTTAAATTAGTGCCCATCATTGCCATTGAGTTGATGCCAATTCACGGTGACCCTTTAGGGTAGAGGAGAAATTGCCCGTGTTAGGTGGCAGTCTCCAGAGAAGCAAAAACAGTGACTCTTGCATGTATGCATTTAGCGAGCAAGAACTCCTTCCTCTGTAGAAGTGGGCAAGTTGAGTTCAGGTCAAGTTCATGAGTCTAACCTAAGCTGAAAGCTTCTCTTGACACCTTTAGTTGAAGGGGCGGATGAATAGAAAGTGGGAAGATGAAGCAAGAAGACCACAGGATGTGGATGTCCAGCTGAATGAATCTGAGAGCCGCCAAATGGACCCAAGGTCAGCAATCCACCGATGGCTGCTAGAATAGGTGTATCTATGTAGCAGGAGGTCAGTGAACCAAATGCAAGGTCCAGATCCCGCTGTGGGAGTGAGCTTGCTTCCACACACTGCCAGTCTCAGCTGAGTTGGCCAAACCTGGAATGAAACCTCCCTCAACTGTATCAAGACTATGATTGGATTCCCATTTTGACTGTGGCAGAGGAAATCCTGTCATGGAGCTGACCTCAGTATCATAGAGCCTATCATTGGAGAATCATGGTCCACTCAGGTTGACATGAAACCTACCCCCTTTGGGCTTTCACAACTGTAAATCTTTAGGGAAACGGAAATCTTCATCCTTCTGCCAGGGAACATCTGGAGTGTTTGAACTGCTGACTTTACAGCTAGCAGTTCAATTCATAATTAATGATACACTGAGTCTCTTTAAAAATAGCTAGCAAAACAAACATACAAACAAACAACAAACACTACCTATATTAAAAGACCTACAAATGATGAAAATAAGTTGCTGTGTTTAAAAAATGCTTTGGTAAAATGTTAAGATCTAAGACTTCCAGTGTGAAGAAAGAAACTTTAAAAACAATATCATTTAAGAGAAAGTCTCTTGGATATTTGTAAGTATGACTGTGGGTGTCAAACACACAGGGCAAGCCTCTGGGAGATGCTTCCTCCACATTGATAAACCAGATAATCCAAACGACATAAAGACATCATGCCAAACAAGAGGAAAACCCCACTTTTGATGACTAATCTTGGCTGATTCAATGTATTCACATTCATACTAAATGGTTTCCTAGCACCAGCTAGTGGCAAGAATTAATGATGACATTATTTTCTGGGGTAAATAAAGAGAAAATTTTTTGTTGTTAAAACAAAACCAAACTGTGTACATCTACTATGCAACTGTTGAGAATCAGGAGGTCACCTGGAAAATCTTGCAGCATGAATGAATCTAGAAGACATTATGCTAACTGGAATAAGGCCATTACAAGGAGATAAATATTGTTTGGTCCCACATTAAAGTGAATCAAGAACAGATAAGCACACAGAAAACAAGGATCTTTGATGGTTCCCAGGGTTGAGTAAGAAGAAAGGAGAGAGTAGGAACATCACGTTCTAGACAGTAGACTCTTGTTACTCTTGATGATGGGAAAGACAAATTTGCAAGAACAAGCTGACCAAGATGGGGAAAAAAGATAATTTAAGTACACTAGAAAGAAGGTTTGTTTTGATAGATCATATAACATAAACAATTTCACTGCATCAGTAAAAACAACCCCAAAATCATAGTTATAGTAAGGCATATCCAAGTAAGTCTGCAAACCTGGACCAAGAGTTAGCATCATGATAAATGGAGAAAAAACTGAAGTTGTCAAGGATTTTATCTTGCTTGCATCCACATTCAATGCTTGTGGAAACTGTATTCAAGAGACCAACAAAAGCATTGTATTGGGTAAATCTGCTGCACAAAAAGTATTAATTATTGAAAAGTACGGATGTTACTTTGAAGGTCAAGGTACCTCTGATCCAAACTCCTAGTGATTGGTATTTCTAAACTCCAAATGGTATTTCTAATGGCCTCGTATGCATGTGAAACTTGCACACTGAATAAAGAAGACTGAAGAAGAATAAATACATTTGGATCATGTGGCTGATGGAGAATATTTAAGGTACCATGAACTGCTGGAAGAGCAAACAAATCTGTCTTGGCAGATGCACAGGCAGAATGCGTCTTAGAGGCAGGACTTCATGTCACATACTTTGAACATGTTGTCAGGAGAGATCAGTCCCTGGAGAAAGGTATCATGCTTGCTAGAGGGGCAGTAAAAAAGGAAAGCCCTCATCAAGATAACTTGACCCAGTGGCAACAATGGCTCGAGTATAACACCAATTATGACAATGGCACATGACTAGGTAGTGTTTTCTTCTGTTGTCTTAAAATCACTAGGAGTTGGAATTAACTGACAGCACCTAACAATAACAGCAGAATTCCTGGTAGCATAGTGAGTTATGATTTGAGCAGCTAACTGCAAGGTTGGCAGTTCAAACCCACCAACTGCTCTGAGTAGAACTATGAGGTTTTCTGTTCCCATAAAGACATATAACCTTGGCAACCCACAGGGGCAGTTCTACTCTCTCCTATAGGATCACTATGAGTCAGAATAGATTTGGAGGCAGTGAATTTCAATTTTGTTTTTGGTCAATGAATTTGATATTGATTAGCTGTTCTATTTTACCTTTGTGCACCAAACCTTGCCTCTCCATCCCCATCCCCTCAACCTCACTGCAATGGAGTCGATGCTGACTCATTGAGATCTCCTATGGGTTTCTGAGACTGTAAAGGTTTATGGGAATAGAAAGCCCAGTCTTTCTCTCAGGGAGAACAGGTGGTTTTGAACTCCTAACCTTAGTGATCACAGCCCAACGAGTACTACTGCATCACTACACAGGCTAATTTTGTTACTGAATATACACCCAGAAAATCCAATGGGCCTACACAAGTACACACCATATTAATTCATAATGATTATGAGGTAGGATGAAAATTGCAGCATGAACAATCTTGAGAAAATTATGGGAGCGGCAGTTCTGGGGGAATGTAGGAGGGGAGGGGCACGGAGGGGAGAGGGAACGATAAAAATTGATGGCTAGGAGGGCGTATAATGCCTTGTGGAGTTTGATCAAGTACAACATATCCAAGAGGAATACTGAGAGCTGAATGGAGGGTGAATGTGATAGTGGGATAGGAGAAAGGCGAAAGGAAATAGAGAAACGAAGTAGGAGGCAAAAACTATGTGTAGTAGTATAACTATAGGCATGTGTATATGTAAATATATAAATTTATAATGAAAGAGATCAAGGCCAATATACATATATGTGTTAAGTATTAAGATAGCAGACGTACTTTGGGTCTCTACTCAACACAAGAACACTTTGTTCTAATAACCTGGCACTCTCTGATAAAATGGGTGCATAAGCAAATGTGGTGAAGAAAGTGAGGGATGCCTCACTATCAAAAGATGTACTGTCTGAAGTCTTAAGCAAACAAGCCCACATGGAAGAAACACACCAGCCTGTATGATTATGAGGTGTCAATAGGAGCAGTTATCAGATATCAAAAGTTTCAAGACAAACAATTATATTGTTGTGAAAGTTGGGGGGTTGGAATGGAGATGCAAAATCCATCTGTAGACAATTGGACACCCCCCTACTGAGGGGTTACAAGGAGGGGACGATTCAACCAGGGTGCAATATAGCACCAAGGAAACACACATCTTTCCTCTAGTTCCTGAATGCTTCTTCCCTTCTTCCCCCCCCTCCCCTCCCCCACTACCTTGACCAGTTCAACCTTACAAATCCAGATAGAGCAAACTACACACATTGGTATAGATAAAAGTTCTCGACAGATAAAACCTCAGGAACATTAGTGGGAGTAATGATATAACATGGGGAGGGAGATGGTGGGGGTGGGAGGGAGAAAGGGGGAGCTCATCACAAGTTTGGATATATAGCCATCCCCTTCCATGGGAACAAATAACAGAAAGATGAGGAAAGGGAAACAACAGACAGTGTAAGACACGAAATAAGAATAATAATAAATAAGTGATCAAGGATTCATGGATGTGGAAGGATTGGGGAGGGAGGAAACAAAGAGAAACTGACACCAAGGGCTCAAGTAGAGAGAAAATGCTTTGGAAACGTTGATGGAAACATGCACAAGTGTGCTTCATACTATTGAATGATGAATTGTTATAAGCTGTGTAAGAGCCCACAGGCAAAGTGATTAATTAAAAAATAATTGATCAGTTGCTATCTCTTGTGACAATAAAGAAAAGGGTTGGAAAGCAAACCCCAGCTAATCAGGCAAAGTTCCTTTAGGGTTCCAACTGTGGCAGTAAGAATCATTTTGTTGAAACGAAACCCTATTTCCAAAGATATTATTAATTGTTTGTTAAAAAGTTATTATCAAAGAGTAGAAGTTTTATTGGGGAGTATGTGGTTTCATAGTATGTTTCTAGCAAAAGTTATACACTTACCCATCAGTGATCACTGAAACACTACTCTCATGGTCAGCAGGTGAGTGGATGGCCACGTGGTAAATATGTCTAATGGCCAGTTGTCGTTCGTCGCTAGCTGCCATTGATTGACTTCAGATTCATGCTGCACAGAGAACAAAATGATACCTGGTCCAGCGCCATCCTCGGAGTCTTAGTAGAGTGTTGTTGTTATGTGCTGTTGAGCTAGTTTTTCATTCATAATGACCCAAGGGGGTGGAGCGAAACTACCCCATAGGGTTTTCTTGGTTGTAATTTTGTTTTTCCCAATCAGGTTATTCCCCCACTCACCCCCAACCCTCCCCCCAACCATTTTGTTAGGAGCTAATCCAGACATCATATCATTCCATAGTTCAAGCATCTCAAGCAGTGTTGTACAATCACTACCACGATCACTTTCAAAACATTTTCTTCCTTCTTGAACTGCTTGAGATCAGCCCCTTCCTTCCCATTACCCTCTACTGTGTCCTCCTCCCCAACCAGGAATCCTCATTTTGTTGTTGACTCTATAGATTCACCTATCCTGGGTTTCATATACTGCATAGCATAAAAAAACACATGACAGAGTCAAGGAGACTACCAACAACGACAAAATACAGGAGACAACCCAGTTCAAAAAATAGAATATATTAAAAACTAGATCAAGCACAAAGTATATCAGAAGAGAGATAAAGAGAAAAGCTTACAATCATTCAAGTCAGAGTTATCATTTTGATCTATTATAGTCATCTCTCTAATAATCTCTGATAACTAGTTTATTGCCATCCCTCAATTATGGCTAAAGAGAAATCAGCAGACAAGCCTATTCCTTGTGTAGTTCCTGCAAGTGTCCTTTGGGCTTCCACTGTCATCCATAGCCTTCTGCGCACCAGAATCTCACAACTTAAGCTTTTATATTATTCCCTCCTCCTGATTTGGATTACATAATTTACAACCTTTGTGTAATGGATATTGGTGTGCTTCTTTCCTGTGGCTTAGTCGATGTCTCACTCAGATGGTTGCTTGCTTGAAAAATAAGCCTTTAAGACCCCAGATGTTATTGATAGCTGGGCATCATCTAATTTCTTTACCACACTTTGCTATTGGTTGCAATCATTCTGGGAGCAGATGACCAAGTCTGTCTCCCCCAGAGTTGCCAGGTAGGTTTCAACCACCTCCTATGGGTTAGTAGTTGAGTACAAACTCCTCTGTGTGGTTATATCGCATTGAGTCTATTCCTTAGTTAAGATGTATGTAGGTTGTTTCAAATTTTTTTCTTTATAAATAATGCTGTTATGGACATTTGTGCACATTTTAATGTGGATATATGTTATCGCTTCTCTTAGGTATATAACGCTAAGAGTAGAATTACTGACTCATACAGTAGCTCTATAGTGGACATTTTAAGAAATTGCCAAACTATTTTCAAAAGTGGAGAAACCTGCTCTATTTTCACCAGTAGTGTATAAAACTTCCAATTTCTTCAGATGTGTTATTGTTTGCATTTTAAATGAGAGCCCTTTGAGTGGGTATGCCGTTTTATGTGATGATTTTGACTTGGACCTTGTATGGAAGAGACCAGCCCCTGGGAAAGGACATCCTGCACGGTAACGTACAAAGGCAGCAAAAAAGAGGCAGGCTGTCAAAGAGCTGGACAGACACAGGGGTGGCAGCAACAGGCCCAACATCATCACACTTGTGAAGCAGGCACAAGACTGGTGATGGTTTGCTCCGCTCTTTGCTGGGAACCTGTGAGCTGGAATTGGCTTGATGACACCTCACAAGAGCCATAACAGCAATAGCAACAATAGCCGATGACGCTGAACACCGTTTGATGTGTGTATTAGCTATCTAGCTCTCGTCTTAGAGACACGTATCTGTGCGAGGAAAATCTTTTAACGTGTAGCTTGTCTGCTTCATATGTATTTGTTTATTTCCTAAACTTTTTATAGTGGAGTAGGTGAAGGTTCATGGTCCAGATAGATGATCAGTTTCACATTCAGCAACACAGACACATTTTGTTTCAGTTCATGCGTTGCAGACCCCTTACTGGACCATAATTTCTCCTCCTTTTCTGCCCACCCTCTGAACTTTGTCATTGGGTGACTTCGTTTCTTCAAAGCATTATTTTATCATCCTTTTAATTTCATATGTTATGTTGTGATATTACCGCTTTTGTTTCTTATTCTCGTTATTTGCATCTTCTCCTTCCTTTGCCCATTGTTTTCTATTTTGTTAATCCTTCCCAAGAGACAAATTCTTGATTTGTTTCTATTATTTTTATGTTTCATTTCTGTTCTAATCTTTATTATTCTTTGCCCTTAACCAGCTTGATGACAGTGAGCTTGGCTTTCATGACTATTTTGCAATTGTTTGTTTTAATTATTGGAGATGTTTTTTTTTTCTTTGTGACATATAAATTTATTGGTATAAATTGACTTCTAGGCACTGCTTTTGTTGTGTCCCAAAGGTTTTGGTATGTTGTTTTTTTATTTGATTCAAGAAGTTTTTAGTTTCATATTTTATTGTTTCTACTACTGAGTAGCTTCAATGCAGATGGCTATTAAATTTTCATGTACTTAATTTTCCCCTTGTTCTTTCCACTGTTGATGTCTAATTTCATAGGATTGTAATCTGAGAAAAATGCTTTGTAATAGCTCAATGTTTTAAATTTTATTGATTTTTTTGGTCTAACCTATCATCTTTCCTAGAGAGTGTTCCATGAGCACTAGAAAGGATGTATACTGTGTCGTTCAGTAGAGTATTCTGTATGCATTTAAGGTCAAGTAGGTTGATGGTCTACCTTACATCATATATATCTTTGTTGAGTTTCTTTCCAGTTCTATCCTTTTTGAAAGGAGTGTATTTAACTCTACTACTGTTATTGTAAACGTCTATATTTCTTTCTTCCATTCTGTAAGAGTTTGATTAATGTATTTTGAGACTCTTTCTTTGGGTGCACTAAGGAACACTGGTGGCAAAGAGAAACAAAAGAAAAGAAAGTTTAAAGGAAAGCAGAGGGAAATGATTTAAAAGACTAGTGAAACAACAACAACAAAAAGAAAACAGGGAAAGAACAAAATTAGGTCAAGGGCAAGACCTAGAAATGAGAGGTGGGGTACATGGTATGGCATCTTCTGTCAACCAAGAAATTCATGTGGTACAGGGGGGTGTGGAAGGAAGTTGGGAGTTTGTCTATTATCCTATTGCTCTAGTTGGGACCACGGTCTGATCCAGAAGCATTTCTGGCAGGTTCAGATGGTGGCTGCAGTTAGAGTGTTTGCTCTGAGAAAGGCACTCTTTAGAGCCTAGAGGACAGCTGAGGGGAAGGTGGTTGTTTACACAAGGAGTTGTTATTCACAGAGAGTGATGGGTGACAGGCTTTTGGGTTGGGCACTAAGTTCTTTGCTGTTCTAATGAGGTAGAGGCCAGGAGCTTCCTGAGCTGGGGCTTATGCACCTAAAGCCTATCCACAAGCTCACATGTCTGACCTCAGAGCGAGGACTTTGTAAGGGGTGTACTGGCTGTTTGCTTAGTGGGGTAGGGAACTGGCCAATCTTCTTGGCATCAAGAAGTTGTGGGGAACAAGGGCAGATCCCACTTTCTTCATAATCACCAGTATGGGTGATTGAGCTGGTCTTGAGCAAGTGGAGCGAATTCTGGCTGCACCATGCCAGGCCAGCTAATAGTCAGCGACCTTTGTTCCGATTGTTCTCCCAATCAGCTCTGGCCATTCCTCGGGAGCTGAGGGTTCCAGGATGACCATCTGTATCTCTTTCCTCTGATTTCCAGTGTCTTTGTGGTGGAGGGTCTAGGTAGTGTGATCATTTTGATGGAACTGAAGCTTGTCTTTTAGGAATCTTCAAATTTCCTTTTTTGTAAAAAGAGGTCCTTAATTTTAGTGTAGTTAATTTTATCATCTTTTTTTCTTTAAAAGTTAGTATGGTGGTATCATATTTAAGAAACTCTTTTCCTCTAGGGGGCTTTAAAAATATTGCCATATAGATAACTAAAATAAAAGATACTTACTTTGCAAGGGGGAGAAAACATCATATATTGATCACTGAACTTTTGTCTTTTGCATTTATCTGGAATTATTTCCTTGTGGGCTTAATTTAAATCCAGCTATTGTATCATCTCACTTTTCCCAGTTGTAGGGATACCACCTCAGTCAGGTATCAGGATTTTCATGCAAGTGTGAGCTAGTCTTTGACTTTTTAGCCTCTTTCATTCAGCACTCATAAACATTGTTTAATTATCTTGACCAGTTCCACGCAATCTTTCTCCTCAATGCAAATCTTTTCCTTGATTTGCATTGACTCTATAGATAAATTTGGATGAAAGTATCCAACTCATAATTATACACTTCATTTATTTGGGTCTCCTTTGAGGTTTGCTAATAGTATTCAAAATTTTCTTCATGTAAGTATTACATGCATAGTGCTAGTCTTACTCCTAGGTACTCATTTTTTCAGTATTATTTTAAATATATTGGTTTCATTAATTAAATGGTGTGCTTACTGCTGGCATATAGAAAGTTTTGGAGTTTTGACTTTTGAACATACCTCTAGATTGTCTAGGGAAACAAAACCAGTGGCATTCAAATACGCATAAGAAATAACTTTATATCAAGCCTGAGACTCGGTGGCGTAGTGGTTGTGCTCAGGACTGCAGCCCACTGGGATGGAGGTTCAATTCCAGCAGCAGCTCCACAGGAGCAAAGACTGAACCTCCTACTCCCACCACCAGAGGGCAGTGATGCCCCCCAAAAAAGCAAAAACAACAAAAAAAGGAAATAACTTTATATCAAGAAGGCATCCCAGCTCAGTTCAACACAGTTCAATGGTGCAATGCTAGCTGGAGTCTTTTCAGACTCACATAGCTGAAGCCTGATGGTGCAGCTGCAGAAAGACGAAACAGTGACCAGGGCAATGTAAGCAAGAGGAATTACCGAAACCTGAATGAAGGCAAAGCATGATAGTGGGATAAGAGGAAAGTAAAAGGAAACAAAGGAAAGAAGTAGGAGGCACAGAACATTTATAGAGGTCTAAATATAGACATGTACATATGTAAATACATTTTATATAATGATAGGGAAATCGATCTAAGTACATTTATTTATTTGTTAAGCAGTAAGGCATCAGACAGACATTGGGCTTCCCTCAAATACTCCTTCAATGCAAGGATATTTTGTTCTAATAACCCAGAATTCTAGGATATTCACCTTCCCTGATATGATCAATGAAGGCAAAATGGGTGCATAAGCAAGCATGGTGAAGAACGCTGATGGTGCCTGGCTACCAAAAGATATAGCATCTGGGTCTTAAAGGCTTGATGATAAACAAGCCATCTGGCTGAGAAACAACAAAGTCCATGTGAAGGAAGCATACCAGCCTGTGTGATCATGAGGTATGGAAGATATCAGGCATCAAAGACCCAAAACAGAATATCATATCAATGTGAATGCGGAGGAAGGAGGGGAGAGTGGAATGGAGACTCAAAGCCCATCTTTAGACAATTGGACATCCCCTTACAGAACGGCCAGCAGGAAGAGCTGAGCTAGTCAGGGAGTAGTGTAGCACCAACGAAATAAACAACTTTCTTCTAGTTTTTTAATGTTTGCCACCCCCACCGTCATGACCCCCAATTCTACTTTACAAATCTGGCTAGATCAGAGCATGCACACTGGCCCATCAAGAGCTCGAAGCACAGGGAATCCAGGCAGAAAAATCCAGGACCAATAATGAGAGTAGTGATAACAGGAAAGGAAAGAGAAGGTTGGGGAGAGAAAAGGGGAAGTGATCACAATGATAGAACTCCACATCCTGAGGGGACAGACAACAGAAAAGTGGGTGAAGGGAGTTAGTGGTTGATGTAAGACATAAGAAATAATGGTTTATAAATTATCAAGGGTTCATGAGGGAAGGTGGGTAAGGGAGGGGGGAATGTTTTGAAAATAAGGATGGCAATATATGTACAATTGTGCTTGACATAATGAATGTATGTATGGATTGTAATAAGAGCTTTATGAGCCCCCAATAA
The DNA here is from genome assembly GCA_004026705.1 of Nesogale talazaci. Lineage (NCBI taxonomy): Eukaryota > Metazoa > Chordata > Mammalia > Afrosoricida > Tenrecidae > Nesogale > Nesogale talazaci. The sequence goes on along the minus strand of PVJH01014821.1, from coordinate 8,637 downwards.
AATGATTTTTTTAAAGAAAGGAAAGAGGTGAAGCAATATGCAGGGAGACCATAGGCAGTTAGGGTACTGAATATAGTGGGCCCAAAGTCAGTGGAAACATGACAGGGAATCAACAGCCCACATGAGACCACACATGGAAGCAGAGTTCTAGCAAGGAAGGATGAAAGACAGGGAAGCACTCAAGCAATCAAACTAGCTGATTGATAGATTGGACTCTACTGCTATACTTTCCCACAGATTCAAGTTGACACAAAATGTAACTGCTACACTAACTGATCTCTGGTATGAAGTTTAATAACGTGCCTGGAAATTACTTAGAGTGTTATGCCTAAATAACTACATCATCTGAAAATAACCACACTTTTTTACTTCTCACTCTCAGAACCTGAAAGCATTTTATTTATTTTTCTTGTCTTATTGAGAAGTCTGGTGCTTCTAGCACATATAAAATGGAAACTGAGAAAAGACTATGATTTAAATGGAATTGTGGTTAATAATTAGGACCTTTGTTTTTGTAAATGCCATATATAATGCTAGAAAGGTTTTCTGCTATTCTAGCTTTACTGAGAGTTGGATAACCATTCACAGAGTTTGTGATAACACTTCTTAAGAGGATAGAGAGAGCCTGGAATGTACAAAACTAATACTGGAAATTTACTCAATTTGAAATCTTTGGGTGGTATCATAGTTACATCATCTGTTGTCAACTTGAGACTATTATGAGTGAAGAGGTGGAGTTTAGCTTGTCCATCAGGCTGCAGCTTGATGACCTCTTTTGGAGGCACTAAGCAGGTAAATTCCTTGCTGGAGGCAGGACAGACACACATTCCCTGCAAAATATTCCTGTTGACAAGCCATATGGAACTATCCTGACAGAGCCTGAGTCCTGAAGCTGGAGGAGCCATGTGGAGACCCATGTCAGCACTAAGATGCTTCTACTGCCACTGGATCCACAAGACTTTTAATCCACTGACCTGCGATCTTCCTGCAATCAGTGTCATTGCTTGTGCTGCTTGAGTCTGAAGAAGAATTTCTAGATTAGCATTGGACACAGGGACAAATTTCAGACTTATGGACTTGATCTGGGCTGGACTGGGCTGAAATGTTTTTTTTTCTTCAATGATTTCATTGAGGCTCTTATAGCTCTTATAACATTCCATACATCATTTGTATCAAGAATACTTGCACTCATGTTGCCATCTTCATTTCCAAATATTTTCTACTTGAGCCCTTGGTATAAGCTCCTCTTTCCCCTTCCTTTTTTAAAAAAATAAAACATCTTATTGGGGACTCATACAACTCCCATCATGATCCATACATACATCAATTGTATGCAGGCTACATTTACACACATCACTCAAAAACATCCTCCCTCCACTTAGGCCACCAACACCAGCTCCCTATATTTCCCCTCCCTCCCTTCTCCCCCTCCCACATGAACCTTTAATAATTTATAAATTGTTATTACTTTTACATATTGTACACTGTCCAATGTATCCCTTCACTCACTTCCCTGTTGTTCATACCCCGAAAGGAGGTTATATGTAGATCCCTGAAAATTGGTTCTCCCTTTCTATTCCATCATCCCTCCACCCTCCCAGTATCACCACTCCCAACACTGGTCCAGGGGGATCATCTATCCTAAATTCCCCATGTTTCTGACTTCAGTGTACATCCCCTGTTCTAGCTGGATTTGTCAGGTAAGATTAGGATCATGATAGTGGGTGGAGGAAGTATTTGAGAACTAGAGGAAAGTTGCATATTTCATTGTTACTACAGTGTACCTTGACTAACTTGTCTCCTTCCTGTAACCCCTCTGTAAGGGGATATCGCTTCACCTATTGATGGGCTTTGGGTCCCCAATCTGTACTCCCCCTCATTTATAATGATATAATTTTTAGTTCTTTGATGCCTGATACCAAATTCCTTTGACACTTCGTTATCCACTGATTGGTGTGCTTCTTTCATGTGGGCTTTGTTGCTTCTAAGCTAGATGGCCGCTTGTTTACTGTCAAGCCTTTATGACCCCAGACGCTGTATCTTTTGATAGCTGGGCACCATCAGATTTCTTCACCACATTTGCTTACGCACACATTTGTTGTCTGCGATTGTATCAGGAAGGTGGGCATGCAATATTATGATTTGTAGTTCTTGAAGCCTGAATACTGATCCCTTGAACACCTCATGGTCCCACGAACTGGTGTTCTTCTTCCATGTGGACTTTGTTGCTTTTCAGCTAGATGGATGCTTGTTTACTTTCAAGCCTTTAAGAACCCAGATGATACATCCTTTGATAGCTGGGCACCATCAGTTTTCTTCACTACTTTTGCTATGCACATATTTAGTGATCGTGTCTGGAAGGTGAACACATGGAATGCCAATTTAACAGAACAAAATGTTCTTGCACTAAGGAAGTACTTGAGTGAAGGTCCAATGCCCATCTGCTGTCCTAATACTAACCCTATAAGTATATGTAAGTTGATCTATTTCCCCATTGTTATATATAAGTATATTCACCTGTATACATGCCTATAATTTAGACATCTATAAATGTCCCTTATCTCCCCAGTTCTTTCCTCTATTTCCTTTTACTTTCTTTTTGTCCCACTATTATGTTCAGCCTCCATTGGGGTTTCAGTATTTTCTCTCTGTTACACTACTCTTGATCAATTCTTATCAGACTTCTCACACCCACCTTGCCACTGATGTTGAATCACTTGCTGTTCCCTTATCCATGGGCCAGTCAACACTACCTCCTTCCCCCCTCCTCCCCAGCTCCCATGTATCCCCAGGAATCATCAGTCCTGTCATTTTTGTCCCCAGACTCTTCATCCAGCCTATATTATCTAGACAGACCTGCAGAGATAACAATATGTACTCCAAGAAAAGGTATCCTACCATGAAGCAACCAAACAAAATAAAACAATGATAACAACAAAAAAGCACAATGTTATATATATATATATATGTAAAAAATAAAAATACAAAAATCTGTAAATAGTTTAAGGTCTGTTCATTGACCTCCAGGATTAAGATGAATGAGGTGCCACACCCTGGCCCCAAAGTATATCCTTGACACTCCATCGGAACTCCATGCTCTGTTGCACACCCTTTGTGCTTTGCCATGATGTGATTGGGTCAGACAGGGTATAATCGTGACCTTGTTTCTCCACTGTTGACCCCAAAAGGCCTTGGGTCAGTGAGGGAAGCCATATTTCATAGTGGGGCCAAAAGTTTTCTTAATACACAATGACTCTTCATATAAAACTCTTTGTCATACACATGTATGAGTGTCTCTGGGTTTGTTTCTCTAGTCAGCCCATAGTAACACAGATGGCACAAAGGAGTAGCTGCTCGCTGAGACTACTCCTTGTAAGACCAGCTTGGCAAGGTCGCAGCCTTGAAGGCCCTGTCAAGCAGTTCTCCTCTGTGCACACGGGTCACTGTGAGGTGGAATAGGCTCAGCAGCATTTCACAGCAACAGAAGTCAAATACTCAAATATTTAAATCTCCAGTGCCAAAGCAAGTTCAAGCCTTCGAGTTGATGCCAACTCACAGAGAGCTTACAGAACAGGGTAGAATTGCTCCTGTGGGGTTCTCAGACTGTAACTGGTTACAGGAGTAGAAAGTCCCCAGGAGCCACTGGTGGCTTCAAACTGCTGACCTGGTGGGCCACAGCCCTACTCATGACCATTATGCTTCAGTTATCAACCACTAAATTAATTAAGGTCAAGCTTCTTAGTTAGGTTGCTGGCATTTGCTGCCTTAATCGTGTTGTTGCCTGTCCCTTTCTGCATTATGTCTTACTTTTCTCCCTATGTACAAACAAATCTACTCACCTGACTTCTCGTTTTTCCATCTCCGTGCTCCCAATCTGAAGAGTCCACAGTTCTCCTCTCTACCTACCAGCTTTGTCCACATTTCCCCAAGTCTAACCCTCATATCAAAACTAAATTTTCCTTTAGCTTATCTCTGTCATTACATATTTTATATCCCTAATTTCTAGTAATTTCAGAGGGAAGATTCATACTTTTTCTTGAAACTCTTCAGAGGCTACCATTGTGCAAACACTGAATATTTTGTTGATCGGTTTTTAGAAATGTTTGAAAGCACTGTTGGTTTTCCCTTGGGGGTAAAAAGCTTTTTTATTTTAAAACAGTTTTAGGTTTTACAGATATATAGACAGTAGAGGGCATTCATGTACGTGGCACGTCCATTTCCTTTTGTATTCACGTCTAACATCATTTTTAGTTGCTGTCGGGGGGACTTGAGTCATGGCCCCTCTGTCTACCAGAAGGAAACACTGCCTTAGTGAGCCATCTTAGCGAACATTGGTGTATTCCAGACCATGGTTATGGCTAGTGTCTGTCAATCCTTCTCAATGATGTCTTAGTAGCTTACGTTCATATGCTGCATTGATGAATGTCAGGATTAATGAACCAACACTGGTGTATTATGGTGTCTAGATCCATCATTTATTTAGGTTTTCCCTAATGTGCCTGGATCTCATCCCAGACACTAAATTGCATTTAACCATCATTTATTCTTCAACTTCTCTTGGTTGTGGCAGTTTCTCAAATGTTCTTTATTTTTTGATGACTTTGGCCATGTTAAGGAGTCCTGGTGATTCTGTGGATTAGGCATCGGACTGCTAACTGCACAATTGGTGGTTCAAATCCACCAGTGACTACTCAAGAATCAAACAAAGCTATTAGCTCCTGCAAAAACTGAAAGTCTTGAGAACCCTTTGTAGGGTTGCTACGAATGAGAGTCCACTTGGTGGCAGTGAATTTGGTGTGTGTGTGTGTGTGTGTGTGTGTGTGTGTTTTCGTCCTTTGCCATATGTAAACTAACACAGATCTGCAGCCACATACTGAGTTCTCACAATCTTGTGTTTCCACATGTGTACCTTCCATGGACTGGAGTTGGAAGTTGTCTGAATTGGATCACAAAAACCCGTGATCCTGAACTTGAACCCTTGAGACTCTCCACCTACAACATGAGTTGGCTGCATTCTTTCCACCGCTCTGAACACCGCGATGAAATGGCAAGTCTTTCACATCTGCCCCCTCCACTCAGCAGCCGGTCTTTGTTCCCAGGTTCTCAAAGAGTGCTGATGTCCTTTCACTGCAACAACACATATTGAAAAGGCTGAACTTCTAAGACAGCATGTGAGGACCATGGCCTTGTTCTTCCCCCTTGTTGGGGAGAACCAAGACCCGAAGAACCTGCCAGGCACACACTCTGGTGCATTGAGTGGAGTTTCCCAACCCTGGCACTACTGATATCTGGGGACATGCACTTCCCAGTGGGGCACTATCTAGGTTTCTCAAAATAGTTGATGCTTCCCTAACCCCTACTCGCCCTCAGTGACAGCCATAAGACATTGCCCATTGTCTCTGGGGTTCTCGGGTGGATGGGGCTGGCAAAATGACCCTTAGTTGAAAACCACTGTTCCGTAATCACAGTAACCAGGAAGATTTCTGGAGTGCTGCCTGGCTATGGAAAGGAGTCTTGAGAAGTGTTGAGGTAAACAGCCCAGCCCTTTTGCCCCACAATGCCATCAGCTTCGACTTACTTGGCAGGACCGACCTAGACAAGTCTTTACAAAGGCATTCTCCAGAGAGCACCAGGGGTGACCTGTGGGTAATTTGAAGAGTGATATTAAAAAGGTCGGAAGGTTGCTTCATTCATGAAAACACCTGCACCGAGGCATGGAGACCTCACCGTGTGGTCTTGGCTGCCACCCAGCCCAGGCAATTACAGCCTCCCTTCCCTTCATTCTCTCTTCCAGTTTCAGTTGGGTCTGCTGCCTTCCACTCCTTCCTGTTCCATACTGCATGACTAAACAATAATTATACTCTTGGCGTCTAGCAATTCACCAGAGGGTATTAATTTGGACTTTGTTTAAGATCCCTTATAAAGTTTAAACCCATGGTGTAGTTGCTGATTGAAAAGGACCATGTAAATTTCCAATTTGGGGTCCCTGGCACCTCCTTGGTACAGAAAGACAAAACTCTTCATCGTCTTGTCAAAAAAGAAAAGCAACTTATCCAATGCTTTGTAAGCTTGCCACAGGACTTTATTCTGGTGACAAGCAGCCACAGAGGACCGGAGACCCCGGTGGACCACAGGGTGCCCACATGCCACAAGAAATGCAATCGTGGAACTTGAAATGCTTCTATGAATAACGCCCCATCACTTAAGCCCTCGCCTCAACATTTCCGAGTTGCTCCCTCCTTGTACCTTCCCTTTGAGGAGATCGAACATTTCCAGACTTTTCTCAATCCTCACATCGTATATTGAGTGGCCGGCTGGGAGTTCGATCCCTTAGAGCTCTGGTGTCTGCATGGCACCAGAGCAGGGGTGGTGTCCACATGGCTGGGGGACCCGCTTGCTCAGCATGTTAGGAACGTGTCCAGTTTCAAAACTAGAGTTCCAGGTTCCAGGAAGCTCCTGGGGTGGTTGGTCACCCTAACTCCTTGCAGGCAACCTCTCTATCTCATCTCCTGTAAGCTCATTCTCTTCCTAACATAACAGCAGAGGTAAGCCAGGAAGTGACTTCACATTTTGTGTGTGTTCTTTTTTTTAAAAAAAGCATTTTATTGGGGGTTCATACAACTCTTTCACAGTCTATCCATCCATCCATCCATCCATTGTCTCAAGTACATTTGTACATATGTTGCCAACATCATTTTCAAAGCATTTCGTTTCTACTTGAGACCTTGGTATCAGCTCCCCTTTCCCCCCCTCCCTTATGAACCCTTGATAATTAACATATTATTACTTTTTTCATGTCTTGCACTGTCTGATTTCTCCCCCCAACTCCTAGCAAAAAATCAGAATGTGAACAAAGGGGGAGTGCGGAGTGGAGGCTAAAAGCCAATCTGTTAGCAATTGAACATCGCTTTACAGAAGGGTTTGGGGGAGAAGACGGGCCATTAAGGGTGTGCAGTGTAGTACTGCAGTGTAGTACGCTTTCCTCTGGCTCATTAGTACATCCCACACCCCAACCCCCACGATCGTGACCCTAATTCTACCTTCCAAATCTGATTAGACCACAGCATGCACATGGGTACAGATAAGAACTGGAAGCACAGGGAATCCAAGACAGATAAACTCTTTGGGACCAATATCAATAGTAGCTATAACAGAAGGGAAAGGGAAGGTGGTGGGAGAAAGAGGCAGCCAATCACAATGGCCTATATATAACCCCCTCCCAGGGGGATTTGGCATCTTTTAACACTACAGCGAGGGGAGAAACAGAAATTAACTGTCATCCTCCTGGTTGGCCACGAGAGGGCTCTTTCTCCCTTGTATCCAGCACTACCTGCAGAGCAAGGAAGAGAATGTTCCGGGTTACCTGGGATAGCGAAATTAAAATGACTCAATGACAGCCTGAAGGTAGACGTGAAAAAGATGAATAAGTCCCGGTGAATATCTCCCTTAAAAAAAAACACTGATGAAACTGACCTTTCTTTTTGAGAAGCAGGAGCCCTGGTGGCATAGACGTTACACTGGGCTACTAACTACCAAGTTAGCAGTTCAAATCCAGCGGCAGCTCCTCAAGAGAGAAAGGAGACTTCTACTCCCATAAAGAGTTACAGTCCAGGAAACTCACAGGAACAGTTCCCTTCCCAGACGGTCGCTTTGAGTCAGAGTTGGCTGGATGGCAGGGAGCTGTTGTGTTTGGGTGGGGTTGTTTGCTTGTTTGTTTCTGAGTAGCATCGCGATCCAGATTCCTTGTGGGTTTCACTCCCAGACTTCCTAATGACCTTACAAACTAGAAACGACGGTCAAGGAGTTTAAGGCCACAAAATGATGTCAAACTTCACAGACCACGGTCTTCCCCTTCTGCCTTGTGTTGTTCCCAGGTGTCTTTAAATCAGTTCTGACTCCCTGTGACCCTTTGATGTGACAGAACAAAACCCTACCTGCTCCTGGATCACCCTTGCTATTGCTGTGGTGTTTGAACTCATTCTTGCAGCCACTGTCCCCTATTATCTTAAAGAGCCATTCAATGAGTGTCTAAAAATTGTTCCCTGACCATGATGGTGGATATGGAGAGATGGAGATCTACCCTTAAAGGAGCCTGTGGCCAATTGCCACCAACTAGGTGTGTTAAGACAGCAGCAATCTATTCTCCCACAGAGCTGCAGGGAGGGCTCTGAAATCCAAGTGCAGACTTTAGAAAAGAATCCTCCTTTACCTCTCCCTAGCTTCCCCTGGTTGCTGGTAGGTCTATAAATGGCACGAGGATAACACACAACACCTCTAATGTCACATGGAAGGGGGAGGAGAACCACCAGTAGTGCCAGCTCAAGGATGAAAGTCAGCCACACATCCTCCAACCTGTACCAACGCTGACACCAACCGTCCCTCACACAGCACACTCTGCTGGGTTTCATAATCCATTGCAATGTCCATGCAACTCACAGACCATATTCACAATTGCAGGGTTTATTATAGAGAAATTGTAGGTTACCGTTCAAGCTGAAGAACACTTGGGATACAATTGTTCAATCAGGACAGCCTCCTTTCAAGCTGTGCTTAAAGGCACACCTCTTTCTTGCCCCCTTGGCCTCTGTTCTACACAAAAACGTGTTACAAAGCTCTTTTAGTTCTGCCAATAAATCC
>PVJH01014820.1:0-55628 GCA_004026705.1 Nesogale talazaci | reverse complement strand
AAAAGAGATGTTCTAGTTGTCACACATCCAGGGTCGCGATGGGACCTTTAGCGCGTCACTCACATGCCAGGCCTCGGTTTCCTCATCGGTCAAAAGAGGGGTTGCATCTGGGTTCACTCCAAGACCCCTCACTTTTCTTGCAGTCGTTGCGGATTTCTGACTCGGGCTGAAGGTTTGCCAGGAAATCAGCCTTTAAATAGAGCCTAGCCAATCTTTGCCCTGGTAAAAAGCAAAAGTTCACACCGAGGAGACGAAGACTCTAAAGTTCTTAACCTCTCTTCCCCAAGCGTGCGTGGGACCACAGGAGAACCGCGGGCCACCGCATCTTGGTCCCAGGCCACGGGGACCTGAGCGTGGGGCGAGCCGGGGGCTTGTGCGCGTCACCTGTTGAGAAAATGGACAACTATTGACAAGTCTGATTCATGGCTGAGTGACTGCTCTGCTTGCCTTCACATGATCCCCACTGAGCGAAATCTCTGACCGCCTGCTAACCAGGGTCTGTTTGAAGTTTCTTTTTAACATTTCCAAACCGTTAATTCAGCAGGCCGCCTCCACTGGGGTTCTCCGTGTCACCAAATCAGCAGCTGTTGAAATCCATTCACTTCAGCGTGAAATGTTTTCATAGGCGCTTTTTTCTTATTTGCAACAACAGCAAAGTAAATAGAAGACTAAAATCCGACCTCCTTCAGCATTTACATGTGTTAAAGCTGCTTCTGATGGCAGTTGACATTCTCAGGGTTTCTTTGCAGGCATTCCTACCGACAGGCAGTCTCACTGCCCAGGATTTGAAATCCACCTTGCCGGCAAACTATACTATCGCTTGAGTTTCTTTTTCAAATAATGTACCCCCAAGAACATTCACACGTATCAACGAGTAAGCACTTGCATGATGTCGCGGAAGCAGAAGCTTGCAGTCCCTCTGGAGCCCTGGTTTTTGCAGGAGTTGGCCTGTGTTTGCATCTCAAGGTGGGCCGAGTGTTGATAGTGCCTGGTAAGGGCCGATCACTTCTCTCCTGAATTTGCCATTTTAAAAGAGAAAAATACGATGCACGGAATTAACTTGGCCGGATCAGGTTATCTATCATTCTGGAGGTAAAGAGGGGGCGGCTGCCAGCTCCGAGGGCAAAGACGAGGCACAGTTGTGCAGATTACGCTGGATTGTTTTAACAGGGCTGGGCTCTGGAACTGGGCCCTCTTCTGCATTGTAAGGAGACGCGATCTCTCTCTCTCTCATCAGCTGCAGAGTTCAACGGGAAACCTGCTATAGTTTCCTCCCCGTGATTTGAGCTAGGTCCTTTTGTGTTTATTCAAGTTTTTTTTTTAAAAGACCTAAGTGTACTTTTATAAGTTCATTAACTCGGTTCGTGCTTGGAGATGCATTTCACCTCCGTGTGATTGAATTTCATTGCCTGCGCAGAATGATCCGATCAACCCATTGCACAGCACAGCAGTGTGAAGTCTCTCTCCGTGCGCTGGTGCGTTCTCAGGGAGTGTGGGGCAGAGATCAGGCTCTCTCTCTCTCTCTCTCTCTCTCTCTCTCTCTCCTCTCTCTCTCTCTCTCTCTCTCTCCTCTGGTTTCCGTGGGAGGCAGAAGGTTGTGCGGTGCCCATTTGTCAAGTTGATTGCACCGCAGCGAGGTTGCATTAGCTTGTCTTTGAACAGAAGTGAAATCTTATGCGAAGCTCCCCTTCTGTCATTTACACTCACATCCATCCTCTTAAACCGAGGCCTCGGAGAAAAACAAAGTCAGGGCACAATATAATCACTCACTCAAGTTGTCTGTCAGCTGTTTTCTTAAGGAAATGACTTTTAAGTTAGTGGAGCTGGGGAGCTGTAGAGAATTAGCAAAGGTTGTAGTAGTAAAAGTAGGTGGCATTCGTTAAAAGTGCAGATGGCTTTTAAAGAAGATTTTATATGCAGAATGCCAAAAAGAATCACCAGCCCCCCTTTCATAATGAATCTCCTGGAATGCATTTCTCCTTGAACAATGGACCTACTGCTGTTAGCAACTGGAGTCTTTTATGCTTAATGTGACTACATGCTAATGCTCCCAAGAAACTTTTCTATAAAACCGAGTCTATAAAACACGCTGTCTCAGTAGGTCCTCTGACAATTAACTCACCACTTTTCAATTCGGAGCTGCTCAGATCTGTACTCTAAACTGCAGCGCTGCTTGCAGATAGTGGGACGCGCTAGGGGAAAGGGTACCCTACGTGTAAATTATTAACATTTCATTGCTTAGCTTTATACTTAGTCCCTCTAAGGCCCTGCATTCTCACTGGAAACCTAACTACATCACCCGATGATGGCCAACGAGAAGGCGAGTGATCAGATTTGTGGGTTTTATTTCCCTCGGCCTGCTTTATGGTGCTGAGACACTCAAGTCATTTGCCCCTGTCTCATTCATCATGAAGTAGTTAAACTCCTACTCTTAAACGGAGAGATTAGCTGAGAGACACCAGTACATCAGATGAAGGCCCTGGGGGGGTTATCTGTTGTCTTTTAACTCTTTACCCATCCCATCTGTGTAGCATTTTTAGTAAACGACACCCTTTTGGGTGGAATTTTAAAAACAGTGGGAAGAGAATTTGGAAACAAGGGGAGATACACCCATCACTTTTTCAGTACTTGGTTCCCATTTCTATTCTTTTCATTTGCCCGACTAACAATGAATTCTGAGACCCTCTGGAGAAGAAAGAAATTGCTCTTGTGCTTCAACGTAAAGGAACTCTCCCCTTCCTGCATGTTGGGGGCATGTTTATTACCTTGTTGTTTATTACCATGTTTATTACCTTTTTGAATAATGAACTTGAAAACAACAATCCCTTCTGGTAAACCATATTTCCAAAAACACACCCAGTCTTTTCTTGAAGTTTTTTCTAGAAACTTCGTTAAGAGTTGATCGACAAAATTGACCCTGGCTCCTCTGTCGTAGGGAATAGGAATTAAGATTTTTCATAAAAGGAAAAGTTGAGTGCTTGTTTTGATTGTTGTTACCGTCAATGGATTTTACAAAATCCCACTGATATTGAACCCCCTGCAAACATGCACACCCCACTCCCAGAGTGAATTATTAGGTAAGCCTTGTAAGAGGTAGCTTTATTGTTTCCTTCACTTTGGGAAGTTATGCGAACATTGGCAATTGGTGAACTTCTGAGAGACTCAGGAGATCCATCTTGATTAGTTTGTTTTTCTTAGCAAAGATTTTGATAGCCTGGTATAGCTTTTGTTGAAGAGAGCATTCCTTATTTTCTCTGTTGAGGGAGGAGATACAGTTAAAGGCAACGCATGCATGAAGTGAGGTAAAACAGTGCCTAAGTAACCGAATCTTTCATTACAGCAAGAGACTTCAGCTAGAAATGATGGATCTTTAACTGCCCTTTCCCTCATATTTCTTCCCAATTTGACCTCAAGGTGATTTTTAAAGTTATGGCTTAATTGCATGGTCATTTTAACTTGGCTTTCGGGCAATTTATTATAGCTTTATTTCCTTCACCACAGTTTTATTTCTTGAGCCAGCAAAGGCATACATTCTGTGTTCTGTGTAATCAAAAGATTTGATTAATTTGGTCGTCTAAATAGGAAAATTGAACACATTTTATTTTTCGAACCTTCACCCCTGGATTAAACTGGATATCAAAAACCTAGTTTGAAAGCAGAGGGAAAAATAGTATTTTCTGGTGTTAGTCCTCTCGTTTTATTTGGAACCAAAAACTGTATTTACAAACAATATAAGGTAATTTAAGTCTATATGCTACAAAGGAGTATGTTATATTATCCTGTTGTATTTTCAACAGATAAAAAGTGTTTATGGTAAAATTTTCATTCATTCACACACATATCCTCTAATAGTTGCTACTTGAAAATCATATGCCACAAAGCTATTTTACCTACATTAAGCATCTGAGCCAGGCAAAATGTTTTGTCTTAGTGAATATTTCCAAACAAAGCATGTAAGAAAACCGATATGTTATAATCCCCGATTTTCTGAAATAGTTAATAAAAATCACTTCTTACCGGTTATGGCTTATTACACATGAATAAATTTCTATAAATGCTAACTTGCATATTACTCATACCAAGTAAAAATGTTCTATTCATGAAAATTTGTATTTTCAGTTTGAGATGAAGTTTAACCTCTCCTTCCTTTGATCTCAAATTTGGGGTTTCTTTTGTATTATTGGTCGCTGAGCTGCATCAAGCTCATCTGATCTGTGTTTATTTGAACAACTGTTGGATAATAATAATAATAATGCCACAAAATTGCCTCTTCCACATAGAGGTAAAACTCTACGTGGGAAGTTTGCAAAAGTGTTTTTTCCAAATTGCGAAGCGCGGCAAAGTCAGGCAAGAGTTGGACATTAAACAAACAAACAAACAAGTCAGACCATCTCCTGCCACCCTCTTTATCAAACAGAAGGCACTTGTGTGTTTATGTGAAGATGGAAGGAGTTAAGTCCCGCTTCATAGTCACTGCTACGGGTGGGAGCCTCTTGTCTAGGGTAGAAAATTACAAGGCACTCCTTCTTCTTATTCATTCCAACGATGATCCGACCTTTCTGGGGGACAAGAAACACCTCATTCCCTCTGGTCTGTACCATCCAACACACATTTTCCAGCCTCCACTCCTGCAGCCCACCAGAGTTCTTTATGGACAGTAGTCCCGGGGTTCTTTCCAGGAGTAATTTCTGGAGAATTCTTTTGAAAGGAAACTCTCTGCCTCTTTACCCGAACTGGCCTGTCCATTTCATAGGTGGCCTGATGAACAAAGTGTCTTTGGGCTTCAGCTTCGTTAAAATGCATCCTTGGTTGAATGAGGTTCCTGGTTAGCACAGAAACCACTTATTGGAGTTCCATGGCCAATGAGGAAGGAAATAGTAAATTTGGTTTTCAGTGGCCACTAGAAAACATTTTCTTGATTTTCCATCTTAAAACAACACTTTTAAAAGCAGATATCATGGCAAGTTTGTTATTTCTCAGGATTAAAAAAAATGATGGGGGTAGATTTTCCAAATTTAGCCGTCATGTTTGGCAAAATAATGAATTGCTTTACTTGGAATCGTATTTATTTTTGTTGTGCAAATAGCTGGCTGATCATATGCAATGCCAGTGACCACTGGCACGTGTTTCTAGCAGCAGCTCTCTGCGTCTGAACGTTGTGACTAGCTCTCTGTCGATACACTGTTGCGTGTAAGGAGGAAAGCCGAGTAAAGAAAATCCTGCTGGGTTGTCCACATGTGCACTGGCTGATTTGAGTATATAATGCAGCATAATGACAGTCTTCCCGTTAACCTAGTCGCCAGTCGAGTAATTGGTAAATTTATTTCTTCAGCCAAGAGGGGAGCGTTGCCTAATGGCAGGCTCTGAGGAAGCCATAGGGAGTAAAGATGATTCCTGTGTTCACTGAACGCACAGAGTCCACACGGGGAAAAAGTTAGATTGCATCCTACAATGAAATAGCGTTGAGTAACTTGCTTCTCAAAAGAGGTTGACCTTTCAGTGTTTCTCTTCTTTCCTAAACAATGTGCCATCCTTCCCCCAAAACTTCATAGACTGTCTCTTTCCTCCCTACCCCTCTGTCAGTCCTTGGCCTTACCACCACCCCTTACCACCACCCCACCCCCCCCCGCCCCTGCCTGCCCTGCCCAATTTTCCTTAGGTTTTCCTATTTTGTGCTTATATCTCTTTCCTTTCAGACAGCCTTTCTCTGGCTGCCTCCATAACCCAAACTAAATCCACTACCATGGAGGCAGTTCGATGCCTAACACCCCTACATGACAGAATTGACTGCCCCATTGAGTTTCTGAAGCTATTGATTTTTAACCAAAACTCACCATCATTAGGTTGATGCCAACTTATAACTGCCCTGTGGAACAGGTGTGGAACTGCCCTGTGTGTTTCTGAGACTTAACTGTTGACAGCAGAGGTGCTCACGCTTTTTCAGCATGCGAGCTCTGTATAAAAGGATCAAGTCAAAATGATCTACCAGCTACAAAAATGCAAAACATTTTTATTTATTTATTACATGTATTCATAAATGCATTGAGAATTCTTTATGTGTACAGTGTATGTTTACGTACCTGGCATAACCGTGTGAGTCCATAGTGCACAACACAACACAATTAGCGGTACATTTTTGTCATGACCTGAGTTGACTCTGATGACTTGCACTGACTGAAATGAGCCAGGCATGCATAGTCTGGACAGTAGCTGCTGACAGTCAGCCTCAAGCCCCCTTCCAAATGATCCTCAGTCATTGTGGAATGGGACTTGGACTTAATGATCTTTATGTGGGGAAAAAAGCTGATTCACATAAATTAGTAGAGCCAAATAATGCAGTCAAGGAGGTAGCACATTTTCTCATGTTTGGGTTCCTTCCCTCTGCGAGTAGGTTCCAGAACTGTTCATGCCCTCTGGAGTTCAGCTTAATGTTGGCTTATAGTGTCAAAATCTTCCATTCCATATGAAAGTGATGTGTTTTTGTCTTCTTCCTTGGTCCAACTCCTCCTTTCTTACATTTAAGAGGGAAAAAAACAAGATCTAAAAATTAGTGCTAACTTAGCTTGTCAGTTTTCCTGCACTTAGCTGCAGCTGTTTGCAGATGTGTTTGGCATCTAAGATTGCATCTGAGTGGCTGTGCTGTGTATCAATTAAGTGACTGGATTGATGATAGACTTATGTGTATTTGCCATGCGATCTACTCACATTACCTTTGCGATCCACTAGTTGATCGTGATCAATGTATTGAGCACTCCTGGTTTACAGAAATAGAAAACCCTATTTTTCTCTTGCTGAGAGGCTGTGGTTCTGACCTGCTGACTTTCAAGATCACAGCCCCATGTTTAACCACTGCGCCACCAGGGTTTCCACCTGTACAGGAGCAGAAAAATCTCTTCTTGCTCTTGCTGAGTGGTAATGGGTTTGAACCGCTGACCTTGTGGCTTGTCTGCAAGCCTTACAAGTTGGGCTAGTAACTACAAGTTTGGAAGTGCGAACCCACCAGATGCTCTACAGGAGAATGAAGGAGCTGTCTGCTTTCATAAAGATTTAAAGTATCAAAAATCCTATACAGGATCCACTGGGGCTGCACCTCCAGTGTTCTTAAGGACTATCAACTGGAAAACAAATAACCTTAGGCATTTACTGTTCCCATGCCATGTACTTCTTTTTCTAGCCATTCTTTCTATGACTAGAAGCCCTGTGGCATGGTCATTGCTCATTGGGCTGTTAACCTCAGAGTTGCCAGTTTGAAGCCACCAGCTGCTCCTTGCGAGAAAGACAGGGTGTCCTACTTGTATAAAGAGTTCAGTCTCCGAAACTCAATGCCAACTCAGGACCCTATCGGACAGAGTAAAACTGCCCCATAGGTCTGCAACTAGATCATGAAGGGAGTAGAAAGCCTCTTTCTCCCTCAGAGACACTGGCAGTTTCCTACTGCTGATCTTGTGTTGAGGAGCATAGCTCATTTCGCCACCAGGAGTACAGTCTGCTTCCAAAACCAAACCAAACTCACTGCCATGGAGTCGATGCCAACGCATAGAGTCCTAGAGGGCAGGGGACAGCGGCCCCTGTGAGTTTAGGAGACTGAACTCTTTATACAAGTAGGACACCCTGTCTCTCTCCCAAGGAGCAGCTGGTGGAGTCAAACTGGCGACTCTGAGGTTAGCAGCCCAATGAGCAATGACCATGCCACAGGGCTTCTAGTCGTAGGAAGAATGGCTAGAAAAAGAAGGATATGGCATGGGGACAGTAAATGCCTAAGGTTATTTGTTTTCCAGTTGATAGTCCTTAAAAACACTGTAGGTGCAGCCCCAGTGTGCCTAGTGTTGTGAGCTTTAATTGACATAGGAAATGCAATCATTTATCAGGGTTATATAGTGAGTTTGTTTTGGTTATGGATATAGTGAGCTAGCAGTTCTGGGAATCACAGATTGGTCACTGGTTTCTTTCTCTTTTTTTTTTTAAATCATTTTATTGGGGGCTCATACAACTCATCACAATCCATACATCCATCCCTTGTATATCAATCACATTTGTACATTTGTTGCCCTCATCATTCTCAAACCATCTACTTTCAACTTAAGCCCTTGGTTTTAACTCCTGATATTTCCTCTCCCTCCCCACTCCCTCATGAGCCCTTGATAATTTACAAATTATTATTATTTTGTCATATCTTACACTATCCAATGTCTCCCTTCACTCACTTCCCTGTTATCTGTACCCCAGGAAGGAGGTTATATGTAGATTCTTATATTCAGTTCCCCCTTTCTGCCCCACCTTCCCTTCATCCTCCCTGTATCACCACTCTCATCACTGGTCCTGACGGCATCATCTGTTCTGCTTTCCCCATATTTCCTGTTTCTATTTGTACCAGTGTACATCTTCTGATCTAGCAGGATTTGTAAGGTTGGATGGGATCATGATAATGGGGGTGGGAAGGAGGAAGCGAGAGGAACGTTGTATGTTTCATCATTGCTACACTATGTCCTGACTGGCTCATCTCCTCCCTGCAGCCCTTCTGTAAGGAGATGTCTGGTCACTGATTTCTTGTCATGTATAGGAAGTGCCATCTTTTATAATGTGACTGCTACAACCCAAGAGATAGTACACACTGCTATTGTAAGTAATGATTAGGCTGACTAGAATATTACACAACCTCATCATATTGAAATTCATGTAATATAAAGCCATTCACTAACAAGATTTTACTGCAAGTGATTTCCAGTGTCTTTCAGCTATTCCAAAAAGAATGTTTGAAAGATATGGACTAGTCAAAGCCATCTACTTAATCTCAATTCCATTATAATAACTTGCAATAGAAAGGTAAACTCAGAACTCACCATTATCTTTTGACCTTTCAACAGTGTCCCTGTGCCACCAGGACACCTACTCTTAGACATAAGTATATGTATTTTTTACTTACTTTAACTGGAACTAGATTCCAGTGTTCTGTAGTAATTCTAGGGGCGGTTTCAGGACATCGACTTCATCCATACCCTCATCCTCATAAATAGCCAAATTTTAAAATTATTTCTCTAACAAGTCATAATAGTGGTTTCCAAATTCTCACCGATAAAGAGCAGCCTCCAAAGGGACCTACTGGTAGGAAGAGAGGGACTTAATGACCTCATGGTCATGGTCATCCATGACTTTGGATGAAAAGTAGCTATCTAAATGGTTGTTGACATGACAAGGGAACAACACTAAGCGCGCAACGAAGCCTATGAGACTACCCTGGACATAAATACGTTGTGTTTTGCCTTGTGAAGACGCTCCCTGGCCCAGGCGGTGACCAGAACAACGCTCCCCCCCCCCCCCACCGCCCCCCAGCATGGAGGAGAAAAAGAGCTTGCTGGGTAGAGTAAAGGCTATGTAAACACCATTTCAAACTTGGAGGAAAAATACAGCTCGGAATTCACTGCATGGAGGCTGAGCTTCAGCATGTCCTGCACAGTTAATCTCTCAGCCCTGCATATCAATCACACCTCCTTCACATACCTGGGCTGGAGCCTTAATGGAATTCCTCCTCCTTCTTTCAGTGATAGCTCACTTCCGCTGGTTTTCCAATTGGCTTCTCCTGGTGCGAACTTTTCCAAAGCGCATTTTCTTACCTAAGCAACATTGTAATGTTGTAATATATGCTGACAGTTCATTTATACGATCCTTCTTGTTCCAAGTGTTTTTATGTTCAATTACTGAAATTTAATCATCAGAAGAGATTGGATTTTCCTTAGATCCTGCCGCCTTGCTTAAATGTTAAGTTAATAGGACATTAGTGAAGTAAACGGTTTTCAGAGGTTTAAAAATTCAATATCAAGAAAATTCATTAAGCTTTGAACTGATCGCCTTTGAAATCATAGATAAATCACGGATAAGAACCATAAAACGGCCGCGGATAAATCATCTATTTTAAGAGACGCTAATGTGAACTTACAGCACATCCTGGAACTGAGGGCTCCGGAGGGTCCGCTCGGGGAGGGTTTTGTTGTTTTCCTGATCCCCTTGCACTCAGCACATCTTGTGGACAGTGTGGTGGTTTTATTTTGCAGCCGCCTCTCTCTTCAGTGTTATAATTAAAATTCCTGCAAGCCAAGTGATTCTTGTTCCTCTTTTACCGGCATGTTGGAACTCCTTTTGTCTGCTCCCAGCATGGAGGGGCCCAGCGTAGTGGAGTGCGGGGGGTTTCCCTTGAGCCATGTCTCTTGGAGTGCTCGAACCGCCAACCTTTGGGCCAGCGGCTGAATGCCTTCATGATGGCACTACCACGGCCCTGTGGAAGGGGGCGTTGGTGCTGTGTGTCCAGGGCTCTGTCTGGTCTTTCTCGTGGGGGGCTGCTAGGCCAGGGGAGCTTCCTGCCACCCACCTTTCGATGAGTGGATGAGCACTGGACCTCTACCCCCTGGGCTCTTTCACTGCGGTTCAGTCGCTTCCAGGGCTCCCTGGGATTTCCTGGAGTCCCCCAGGCTTCCATCTGCATGGGAGAGGCTGCCTCAGAACAACCGGTCCGTTTGAACCCCTGACCTTGGAGGTTAAAGGCCGGGTGTTTAACCACTGCGCCACCAGACCTGGGGGTGGTGGTGAGCAGGGGTACTGTGGGGATTAAAGGAGCTGACAATCAGGCATAGCTCTTTTTATGAGGCTTCCCTTTTGCTTTATAGACATTGCTTAAAAAAAAAAGACAAAGCAATAACAGAGTAAGGGTTTGTGACAACACTGTGCTGAGCAAATCTGTCAGGAACACTTGTGCAACGTGTGTCTGTCATGTTTAGGTAATTTTCGCACTATTTAAAACGTTTTCATGGTGCCTCTGCACACAATAAGCTACCAACGAACCCAATAAAGAAACAAACTCACTGTCATCAAGTTGATGCCAACTCATGGGGACCCTGGAAGGCAGGGTAGAACTGTCCTGTGAGCTTCCAAGACTAATTCTTTACAGAGGTACAAAGACCCATCTTTCTCCATTCTCCTCGGAGCCGTCAGAGGTTTCTTACCTCGGACCTTGGGGCTCGAAGCTCAACGCAACTTTAGATAGGCACTAAGAAGCCCCAAACGTCCTGTGCCTGCCTTTATTGCCATAGTCTGTGTTATGGCAGGGTCTGGAACCCCACACGAGATCTCTCCCAGGCATGCCTAAAAAGCCTGGTGTGAGCCCCCATACCCAGAGCCACTTACGGACAGGATACTTCAGGAGCAGCCCTCAGAGCAAAACAAAACTCTCCAGGTAAGTACGTTAACTCCACATGAAAGGAGAAGGACTCCCACCTGTGTGGGAGAGGAAGCCTGTCTATGCAGACCGACTGCACAGCAGGGGAAGGGCATGCGGAAAATGGCCCACCCACTGGACCAGACCTCCAGGAAAACAAATGTCCCCCGATGGAGTTGTTTGAAGAGGGAGGGCAGTTTTGAGTCACCCCATTCCGGTTCATCCCTGTGACTCAGGCATCACATGCGGTGAAAATTCATGATGATGTTTTGACAGGCAGTATTTCCTACCTTAAAAAAATTCGAAGTAACGAAAGTGTCCCTGTATTCCTGAAATATGGTTCTATTTTTTTAAACAACTCTTTCTATAGTTATTTAACATATAATTTTTTTTCTTTGTAAGCAACATACTAAAAAGGCCTCTGGTTGGAGCGATAGTATGTACATGTGGCATTCACAGATAGACCTTTCTAGCTAGAGAAAGTTTTCATTTTGTTCATCGTTAGATATAAAATACCACACCAGGCTCATGGCCATCGAGTTGATGATAACACACAATGAGTGACCTTCGAGGGCAGGGTAGGTGCCGCTGATCCTGGAAGAGATAGAAATTCCTGGCTTTCTCTTGAGGTTCTGTTGGTTGTGTTGAACTCTTGACTTTGCGGTTAACAGCCCAATGCATAACCACTATGCAAACAGTGTGTTTACCTTTGCACAAAAGCATGTGTCTTTTCCCCTAGTTTGTCCTATTTTATTTTATTTTTATTTTTGGAGCATCACTGCCCTGTGATGGTGGGAGGAGGAGGCCTACCCTTGCTGTTGGATTTGAACCTCCAACCCAGTGGGCCGCAGTCCCGCGCACAACTACTATGCCACCGGGGCTCAGCCCAGTTTGTCCTATTTTAATCAAAATATTTATTCCTAAAATCACCAAGCTAGAAGAGATTCTAGTCACTAGAGCCTAGTGAGTGGCTCTCAGACTCTTTGAATCCACCATATTCAGGTTCTGTGGGAACTCAATGAGCTGTTCTGGAATTCCCATTCTTCTCAAGGCCCTCCATACTTTGTTATGGTCCACATAGTCCAATATCTTGGCATAGTCCATAAAGCACAAGTAAACATTTTTTCTGGTATCTCCTGCTTTCAGAACCATCTGCCAAAAGCAAGGTTCCCTAGTTCCGCATCTCCTTCTGAATCTGGCCCGAATCTCTGACCGCAACCATTGTGGGGTGATCTTCACCAAAATGTTACTTGTGTGTGCTGTCAATTACATTGTCCTAGCATTTGTGCCTTCTACTGGGTCACCTTCCTTTGGAATGAATACAAAAAGGAGCTCTTCTAGTCAGTTGACCAGGCACCTGTAGTCCAAAGTTCTTGGCAAAGAGGAGGGAGTGCTACCAGCGCTTCATCTGCTTGTTGAAACATTTCACTTACTATTCCTCACTTCCTGGGGCTTTGTTTTGTGCTAAGAGCAGCATGGACTTCTTCAGTGTAGTTGGGTTCGGATCATACCTCTTCAAGTGGGTGGAGTCAAGTTGGTTCCAATCCATGATGATCCATTGCAGAACAGAACAGAACACTGCCCAGCTGTGCGTCATCCTCACAATTACCCTTATGTTTGAGCCCATTGTTGTAGCCATTGTCAAACCATGCTGCTGAGGTCCGCCCTCAGTTTTCCTCATTTTACTCCACTTTACCAAGCACAGTGTCCTTCTCCAGGCCCTTGGCCTCTCCTTGATAACATGCCCAAACTATGGGAGGCAACGCCTCACTAGTCTCAGCTAGTCCTCAATATTTGAAACAAACAAAAACAAAAAACATACTTCTAAGTAAAGCGGGTCAAAGAAGAAATCACACAGGAAACATGAAATGAAAACTTGTCAGATTTTGCGAACAGAACTCAGATAATATTCACAGGGAAACTTTATAGCAATAACTGTGTACATTCAAAAACAACAAGGGTCTCCGTCAGTGCTTTTGCCTTCAAACAAAAAAAAATCAAAAGAAGGAGAAGAAAGGGAATAACAAAGATCAAAGCAGAGTTTGGAGAAAGAGAAAGCAAAAAGAATAAAAAAAAGAAGTGAAACCCAAACTCAACTCTGAGAAGATCAATAAAATTGGTCAACCTCTAGCCAAATTGATGAAGAAGGAATGAGAGAAGACACAAATTACCACTGTCAAGAGTGAGAGGTCATATCACTGAGGAGTCTACAGATACTAACAGAATAATAAGGGGATAGGATGAATTTTATGTTTTTCGTTTTGTTTTCTTTTTGTTTTTGTGGGCCTCACTGCTCTCTGGTGGTCCTGGGAGCCACCCAGTGCCAGTCCTGAGAGACACTGCTGGATTTGAACCGCCAAGCCCATGGGCCGCAGTCCCACACTCAACCACTTATGCCACCGGGGCTTAGCCAGGATGAATTTTATGCATAAATTTTATAACATAATAACTAGATAGTCAACTTTACTCACTCATTCTTTGCACAAGAGAGTTATCATAAAATCTTCTTTCTGCTGACCCTGCTTTCCATCTTAAGAACTGAAAACTCCATCAGTAGTTACATCTATGAATATCTTTGTCATCGATGTTACTAGCTAGTAAACTCAAGGAAATCCAACAGGCTTTGCCACGTACCACACTGTGTATAGAGACTTTACTTAGCATTATACCCATAACAGCTACTGAAGGTTCTGATTCCATTTTCCTTTTGTACTTCACATAAAATGTTTGCCCAGATGGTGTTCCCTTAGCGTGATACGAGTCTCATGGTACTCTTTTCCTGAAATCCTTTTGATTGTTAACTTGAAAATAAAGTTATGGAACACTCCATAATAGACTCCCAAATAGACCAAGAAAATGTCGAAGTAGGAGAGTCAACATATAAATACTAAGCAGAGAAGACAGAGGGACATGAGTTTCCATATTGGTGTGAGATCCACGAATTGGGGAGGTTTGAGTGCTAATACGTGATGGGCTAAGTAATGATTAGATTTTCATTAGTTGTGATAATGGTGTTGTGGTTACATTTTTAGAAAGAGATCATATAAAAATGTTGATCATAGCCCCGATCTAAGAACAATTAATTCTTTGAACCTAGCCCTGCATGAAGCTCTCCCTCTGGAAGAGATCCCTGAAATTAGTTCTTTGAACCTGGCCCTGCATGAAGCTCTCCCTCTGGAAGATATGGGTGCTGTAACAAAGTGTGGTGGAGAAACCAGATGGTGCCCGGCTATCAGAAAATAGCATCGGAGGCCTTTAAAGGCCTGTCTTTAAACAAGCAGTCTTCTAAGTGAGGAGTCAACTAAGTTCACATAGAAGAAGCACACCAGTCTGTGTGGTCCAAAGATTGTAAATAACAAAATCCAAAACTGAAGGAGGAAATGATACTGTGTGAGCTTAAATTTTCAACACCTAATTTTCAAAAGGCTAAAAATGACTGTGGCAGCCCTAAATGTATTTGAATGACCCCCCAAGAAGATTAAGCCTCTGGTGAATTCCCTCTGATCAATAGTGGAGGGATGTGACCGGCCTTGCTAAAAGAACATTGTAGAGTCTGTGGCAGATGTAGTTAGGTTAAAAAGGAATAGCTGATCATTTGATCTCCCTTTTGACCCATGATGTTTCAGGGTTTTTTTAATGTTTATTTACCAGTGAAATGCTGCAGTATTGGGAATTTGCTTGGAATTAACTTAGAGGTGAGGAGAGAGGATTCGACTAAGGATGAAACAACATTGATTGTAAGTTGATAATTACTGAAACTGGAAAAGATTCCCTCCACTATTGTATGTTCTTGGAAATTGTTATAATGAACACTTTTAGAAAAATAAAGGGAAAAAGTGTTCAGAGAATTGACTAAACTACTCAAATTAATTTGATTAATTAATAATCCGGACTGCAGTCATCTATCCATTGCAACCATCTGCCAGTTCACCTATCCAATCTAGTTCTCTAGTAGTTATTTTCCTGTCTGCATGCTGTGTCTTATTTAAAATGAAAGCATTGAAGCAAAGTCTCAACAAGACCATGTCCCATGAGATCGAGGATGTAAAATGCGTGATGAGACCGCACATTTACAGACGCCTTGTGAACTTGCCCCGTAACTGCCTTTCAGCCCTTGTAAAACAAAGAGCATGAGCCGTTTTGTGAATCATAGCATCATCCGGTAAATCTAGCTCTCAGGTGACTTGAAATATACTCATGTAAATAGTTTACATTTGTATTATCTTGAGATTTACTATGACGGTAGAGGAAAGTGGTGGAAAAGAAAACCTGACGTTTAAAAAACACATACTCTGTGCCAGAGTATATGTGCTGGCATTGTGCCAGAGGCCTGTGTGCATTAACTGTAACCTTTACGGTCCCTACCAGGTTAATCATGAACCTTACTTTCATTGACTTCAGAAAGCATTTCTTGTTTGTTTGTGTGAATTTTTTAATTGTCTCCCCGATTCTGGGACCTTTAAAATCACTTGTCTTCTTGCAATAGATGGATAGATAAATGTAGATACTTGGCTGTGCTTGTATAGAAAGCACATTTATTTTTTTTTCAATGATTTTTTGGGGGATGGGGGAGTCTTACAGCTCTTATAACATTCCACACATCCCTTGTATCAAGCTTATTTGTACACATGTTGCCCTCTTCATCTCCAAATATTTCCTACTTGAGCCCTTGGTATAGCTCCTCCTTCCCCCTCCTCGAAAGCACATGTCTGTAGACGTTGTTCACCCACACAGTGCTGTGGAGTCCATTCGGAATCGCAGTGACCCTCAAGGGCAATGACCTGCTCCCGACCTTGCAGAACCTGTGGATTTTTCTGGAATCAGACAAGCTCATCTTGCTTCTGTGGCGCAACGGGTGGGTTTGAACCTGGTGGTGAGCACCCCAAAGCTCCTTGGTGTGTGTGTGTGTGTGTGTGTGTGTGTGTGTGTGGTGTGTGTTAGGTGTCGGTGGGTGGGCCCTGATTCATAGTGACCCTGTGTACAACAGATCAAAAGCGGCCTGGCCCTGTGCCACCCTTACAATTGTTGGTATGTTGGGAGCCTTTGTTGTGGCCACTGTGTCAATTGTGTCATCTTGTTGAGGGTCTCCCTCACATAGCTTACAGCATCAGAGAGCAGGGACCCTTCAGCATGGTTGGTTTTTCGATGAAGACAGTTTAATTTTTCTAGGAAAAAAGTTACACAGATGGTGCCTGCCCGCTCCACATTTGCAGCTTTATGTCTCAGCATGCCCCAATGTGATCATCTTCTGCCCTCAATACTGCTTCTGCTTGGATGTTCCAGCATGTAGAGAAGGACACCAAGACCCATCTGGCCTCAGAGGCAGAAATCTGGACAACCCTGGTTGCTTTTTAATATCTCCCTCACTAGGTCTTCTCCTCTTCAGTGTCTGGGGATCCCACTGTGATTGCCTCGCCAATCTCACTAGCTCAGCCTTCACATGAGAGCTGTTGCCTGCAGCCTGCTTACTCCCTGCCTCCTCCTGGCCTCCTCCAACCCTTTCTCCCCAGGAGATAAATGCATCTTTCTGAAACCCATGTCTCTGTAGCATGTCTCTGGTTAAGTGCTTCCAAAGAAGTGTCCTTCTCATGTTTTTTTTTTACTGTGACTCAATTTAACATTTAACCCCTTCCTATAGTCTAAATGGTTAGTGTGTGTGCGTGCGTGTGCACCCCCCCCCCCACCATACACACATACACGAGTAAGTCATGAATTATTTCCGCTTAGCGTTTCAGTTCCTACACACACGAGTTTATTCCAAACGGTGTTTAAATAGGCCTCTGTGATCCATGGGTAGTTGAAGACAAGTTCTCTCAGTGATGCACTTGTCTTAGTCTCATTGGAATGCCTTTAGAAAAAGAAAAGAGGTCAAATTGCAACAGTGACTTCTCAGGAGAGCTGCTGGACCATTTTAATTCACAGCAGCAAGGTGGGCTCAGCAGGTTGTGGCGTCTAATATATGGGATCGGAAAGGTAAATTTCCTCCTGATAAGTTTTGTCAAAGGACATGTGGCCAATCATGGGGCTTATTATGGAGAAGTTCCAAGAAAACAGAGAACGACTTTGATTACAGGAAAGTTGTGCTGAGGGATTTTTGTCTACCCAACTATGATGGATAAGGCTGTGTGTCAACTCAGCTGAACCCTGACTCTCGCTGGTTGGACAGTTATGATATAGCTTTATTCCATGATGGGATCTGATCTCATGAAATCACGTCCGTGATGAGATCTACTGTGAGCACCCCTTCAATTGACAAGGATTCCTCAGGAGGTTGACTTGTTTCGGATGTATAGGTGGGTCTCCTGGCAAAGCCGTTATGTATTTCTCTGGAACTGAATCATCTATCTGATTCACTGTTTTCTGACCTTTGGTTCTTTGGACCCGAGCCAGTAACCTCTGGCATTGCCTGCTAATTCTTGGAGTAATTAGCCTCTCTCTGCAGCTTGTGATTAGCATCTTGCCAGCTTGTATGCCAAGCTTGGTTTCATCCTTCTCTTCAGCCAGCCGCCTGTGGTCTGACGGCCAAGCTTCCAAGCTGACTTCTGACCCATGCACTTAGAATTTGTCAGCCTCTGTAACTGCATGAGTCACTTCATATATAGATATATGAAATTTACTGAATTTTGTTTCTCTAGAAAGTCCTTCCTAAGATAAGACAATGCACCTGCTCATATTTTGAGGGTAGCAAGGAATAGTCTATGGGAATTTCACTCGGAATCCTTACCTTGTCCACTTAACAGCCCTAATCGTGCCTCTTCTCACTCTTTTTGGTTCTGGTAAGCTCATAAAACATTTGAGCAGAGCATAATTGAGGGGTTCCTAAACTGCTGTTTTTGACATGGTATAATTTGAAAAGTATAGAAGTCTCCAGAGAAGCATTAGCAAGATGGAAGGACTGCCTTCAGAAGTGTGTAAAACTACATGGAGGCTGTGTTGATAAACAAGCAATTCACATTTTGATATTCTTACTTAGTAGAATCTTCTGTAATTTTTTAGTAATACTTTCTACTAACCTTCAAATGTGTGTGTGTGTTTTCTATTTGGTCTTATTCTATTCTGATTTAGGGGTTTCTTTGTCCTTTTGAGCTTATCAATTAACTTCTTTGGATATCAGGATCCTGTTCTAAAAATTCAGGGGATTAAAATCGTAGTATGAGCTCTCCAGGAGCAAGGCTGGACTTCCCACTCCCACCAGGGCAGTGATGCCACAATAAAATAAAATCAAATCATAGTATGATAGTTTTCAAGGGGATCTTCTCCGATTCTAATTTATCATAAATAAGACTCTGATCATTTATCATTTGGAAAAGGCTTTGTCAATTTAAATAAATTTAATAGAGGTGTTGAATTCACTTTCCTGTATTTCTCCTGTATAAGGGCTATGGCCTCTCCGAAGTTTTTAAGGAATCTAAAAAAAAAAAAAGAAAGAAAGAAAGAAAAATTACTAGAATGTGAGGCACCTTCAAAAAGTTTGTGGGAATTTTTCACCATATTCTAATTCCATTTTTTTTTCTATGAAATGTTTGAAACTCCCTCATCTCTTGCATTCAAAATGACTGTGGTAAGAAAGAAAAGTTCTGTCTCAACTACTAAATCTTAGAATCAAATTGAATTTCTAGTGCATTCTGATTTATGGGAAGTTTCAAAACAGATGGTATGAGAGCACCAGTCCAAGCAATCTAGTTCAACCCTTCCCCGGTGCCGCTGTGGGGTAGATGTTAACCACAAGGTTGGCGGTTCATACCCACCAAGCACTCCCATCTAGCGAGCCAAGACGGTCTGCTCCCATAAATAGTTAACCATCTCAGAAACCCGCCAGAAGCTTCTGTGAATCAGAATTGGCTGGATGGCAGTGGGTTTGGCTTAGAGGTTAACTTTGAGGTTGACCCATTTTCCTTGTGAACACAGAAGAATGGACAGAGTGCAAGCATGCCTGATGAACTTTCACAAACGAAACACACCTGTGTAACCAGTAGCCTAAACAACAAGCACACCTGTGTCCCCAAAGGTTACCACTCTTGGCTTCCAACAGCACACAATAGTGTTGTTTGCTTTTTTTATTTGGCGTGTGAAACTGCAAGACTCTTTTGGGTTTGGCTCCTTTCAGTCAATATTCTCTGTGTGCTTAGTGTTGAGGATGCTGCCAGCTCATTTACTCTCACTGCTGTATAATACTCCATTAAGGCACAAGCTCATGATGCAGTGATCCTTGCCAGTTTTTTGTTCTTATGAATAATACTGCTGTGATAGTCTTCCTTCATCTGTTGGTGTCCAATTGTAGCCATTTTTTGGGGGAAGGAAATTCATCAGGTCTGGGTTTGTTTGGTGTTTCTTTAACATCGCCTTTCCTACTGTAGCACACATAGAGACTCCTCATCTTTTGGAAGAGTGAGTCAAAATTACTGTGTATGCATCCAAAGGCCTTGAGTACCTTAAATTCAAACCAGCCCGTTTCTTCCTCGTTCTCCGTGCAAAAAACACACCCATGAAGATGGGAGAACGGAACACCCCTCCTCTGGAAAAGGAATGACAAATAAAGTTATGAAACACCCAGTCCTAGAGATAGGACTTTGAGATAGAGACTGAGGTTCTTTGTTGGTTAATCGAGCAGTAGCCTGTGGTTAGAAAGAGCTACAGGCCTTTTCATTCTTTAGAGAAGGTAAACTTAAAACATTTTCTACAGCACTTACTTTGCATATCACAATATGCCGACAGTCTCGGATATAAGCCGACCTGAATCCCTTTGGCACTTAATTTTACCACAAAATGTGCATTTAAACTGTGCGAAAAAACTCAGCTTATACTTGAGTATATATGGTAGATCATGAACTAACCAATCTAATGAACTTAGTCATTTAGTTATAGTTATATATTACAAGGCAAGTCTCTGTCTGGCTGCCGCAGACTATGTAATTCTGATGCCTTTTGGCAGACATTTCGAGGGAAAAATGCCTGTAGACTCCAGGGAATTTGATAAAGGCCTAACCATTTTCAGATACTCTTCTCAAACTGCTTTGTTGTGTGTGTGTGTGTGTGTGTGTGTGTGTGTGAACTATCTAGACCACATGCCACAATAATTTACTGAAGAATTTCGAGTTCATAGATCTCTCTTACAGTCAACATTTCGTCTGATTAATTGTCTCAGCAACTCTCTGAGGTGGGCAAGAAAAGTTATGTGGATCACATAACTTTTAACGTTAGAACTGGTAAAACCTCACATACTTGTCACTGATTCATTCTGGGCGGTGCATGATATTTGTAACTGGACAGTTTCTGAATGTCTTCCACCTCCCTTCTTCTCACAGTGCCCCCTCTTTCCACCATGGCATCCTTGATGTGGGGATGAGGTGGCCAGTAGAAGCTCTCCACTCTGCTTTCTGGTGCTTAGAGCATCTTCTGATCTACCTCCTCCTTTTATTTTTTTCATGTAGTAAGCACTTAATCCTTTTGATGGTGTTATATTAGAAGGTGTTAGTCTAGGCAGTGGCCTGTCATAGGGCATCATTGGCAAATCCACGCCTCCGGCTGTTTCTGTCTTCCAAACCAGGGCTCAGATCACAAGACAGCATAAGCTGAGGGCTATCTCGGGGGAGAGCCGTACACAGCTCCTCTTAATGCCCTGCACAGCCATAGATCTGAGGTCTGCAAAACACACCCAGTGTGCATATTGCCTCACCTGTGGATTTGTGCCCCATATTCAAACCATGTGACTAAGACCACATAAAGTTGGATACGGGTGATTCTCTTTCAAAAACCATATCGCACAGCCACGCGGCTGCCCTTTGATGTGTGGCTTTCTCATTTGTCTATCCCACACATCCCCGCCCCCCCGCCCCCCAGCACTATCATTTGATCTCGCATTGTCCCAAGAGCCTTCATTCTGGTTTCCCCAGTTTGCAGCTCTCAGCACTGCAGACATCACATTCTCTCAGTAGGATGGAAGCCTGCAGACCGGCCTGAATGAAAAGGTCTTCTCCTGGTCTTAGGGCCATGCCAGCCTGAGTCGTGTGGGCTTTCTCACTAGCCTCATTAACTTCCGAGGGCTGCCAGCCCTGTCAGTCACTATTACCTGAAGGATACGGGGGCATGTTAGGCCAGTAGGCATGCCGGCTATCCCAAATGAAGCCACGTATCATATTTCTTTCTCCAACTAGGTTAAAAGTGGAAGAAGAGTCTGTAGTCTATGGTTTCATTTCTTAACTAGACTGCAGAGTCATTGCTTCTTGATAACTCAGCGAGGTTTCATCAATGCCTTTAATTACGTGGGTTCTTTTAATAAAGCTGACTTTTATTGACTTACTCCCCACTTAATGAGTTCTTCTCAGTGAAACAGGAGCTTATTGATGCAACGTATCCATCAGCTCCTTCGCCCACTACAGGTTGGCTGCATTTTCTATGTCCATTAGCTATAAACGGTATATCTTTCCTGTCTTATCGTGCTGAACGAAATCAACGGAAATCTTTGTCTCTGTGACAGGGCCTCACATTGTCTTTTGATGTGAAATTCTTAAAAGTGTGTGCTGTGTATAAAAAAAAATTGGTACATTGAATAATATTTTAAGGGGCCTCCAAAGACACCTCAAGAATTCTTGTAACGTCAATGTTTGCTTTACATTTGTGAATTAGTCCCTAATTTTTTGGGGGGGGGTGGGCATCATTGCTCTCTGGTGTTGGGAGTAGGAGGCCCAGCCCCACTGCTGGAATTGAACCTCCATCCCAGTGGGCCGCAGTCCCGTGCACAACCACTACGCCACCGGGGCTCAGCCCAATTAGTCCCTAATATATCTATAAATATTACTTTATTGTTAGCTTCATAATAGTACACACTTGTGATTAAACACACAGTATCCTCCACCTGAAGAAGAGAAAAATGCATTTTACTCACAAATATGCAAACTGAAGACATTTTCTCCCATTCTTATCTGCTGCATGCTTTCAGAGGAGGCCAGTATTTCATTTACTTTGCCTGTCAGCCCCCTTCACTACACCTCCTCCTGGCTTCTACCCTCCCACTCCTCTCCGCTCCCTGCGTAAGGCCCAGCGCACTCCCCTTACTCACCATGAGTCCATTAGCAACACTATTTTGATGGAGTGTTACTCAACTGGATTGCTTTTCATGAAGCTTTATTTTAAACTTGGTGTCATCTCTTCTTAGCACACCGACTTTTCTTCTCCTGTTTTGACAGATTCGTCCTTTTCCACCCAATTTTCATACACCGCCACCTTGTCCAATCGCACACATACCGACTCACGGCCAACCCCGGCCGCATTCTCTATGGACACCTCCACTCAGGGATCTTGAGAGCAGGGTTACCCTTGAGCTTAAGCAATGTCATGCAGATTCAAGTGCAATTGCATTGACCCTCTAGGGCAAGGCCGAATCACCCTTGTGCCTTTCCAACGCCGGGCATTTGTGCAGGAGAAGAAGGCCTCATTGTTCGCAAGCACAGCTGCTGGGTGTTTTGAACGACTGACCTTGCTGTCAGCAGCCCTTTGGGTAACCCACTACACCAGTGGCTCTCCACCTTCCTAATGCCGGGAACTTTGCACACAGTTCCTCCTGTTGTGGTGACCCCCAACCATAAAATTGTTTTTATTGTTACTTCATCAGGGTAATATTGTTACTATATGAATCACAATGTAAATAGCAGATAGGAAGGATGCATTTTCATTATTGCAAATTGAACATAATTAAAGCTTAGTGATTACTTACCAAAACGATGTGATTATATATTGTGAAATATGTATTTCTAATTAAAAATAGATGAAATTTTGCCTTGGAGTATGGTGTAGCATGGCTAACAGTCTTCACGCTGGATACTTGTATGTGGGCCAATCTGCATGTAGGTGGACCCACCTGGAGAAAGACAGAGGAGCGGTGTCTGAGTTCCTAAGACCATCGGGAAACCCCCATGAAAGGGTCGTTTAACCTCCAATGGGACCGCGACCCACACAGTCAGAATTGCTGCACTGCACCTCACGGTTCCTTGAAGCAACAGAGCGATGTCGTTTTTGACAAATTTCAGGCAAGGCCTTCTCATCTGAAAATATCTCTTTCACAGAGCATTTTTCCTGTAGCCTGACTTTGCATGTAGGCACTGATCACTGGTAGTCTAATGCAGAGATCATAAGAGCTTACTAGCACAAACTGGGCCCCTTGAAAACAACACACGGTGTTTGAGTCAGGAGCCCTGGTGGTGTAGTTACCCCTCGGGCTGCTAAGCAGAAGGGCCGCGGTTCGAAGTCACAAGCCACTGGGAGGGAACAAGACCAGGCTTTTTACTAAGGAAAACAGTTAATGTCTCAGATCCCCACAGGGGCGGTTCTACCGTGTCCTAGAGGGTCGCTCTGGGTCAGCATCAACCTGAGGGCAGAGAGTTGGGTTTTGAGTTTCCTGTCATGGGTTCAATTCCCACTCAGCAGCCCCACGTAGGGTTTCGGGGGGCTGTGATTCTCCTTGGGAAGACGACCCAACTGCCTGGAATCTGCCCAGGTTAACTTGAAGGTTTTCTTCTGCTTCATGCCAGAAACAGTGAGTGAAAACGGGGGTCTGAGAAAATGAAATAATAGGTGGTTGAGTTTGTTAGGGAAGAAAAGGAGAAAAAGAACGTATGAGAAAGTAAAACTCATCCGGAAACAAGGGAGGGCTTCAAAACGTTCAGGGGAAGACGGAGCCCAAAGATAATGGAATTTTCCCACAAACTTTTGAAACTCCCTGCTAGCCTTAGGGAGGCAAAGAACCTCAAAACCATTAGGACTCGGGTAAGAAAATAAATTAGAAGCAAAGGGGGATACAAGCTAATGAAAATAGGGAGTCCCTAAAACAAACAGAGAACTCAGTCCCCACTTCAGTTTGGCTGAGGAGATGTTTATGCATGTTTCCTAACAGTATGGTGCTGCTTCAGCAATTAGTAGGCTATCTTTAATAATGCACTTATTAACTTTGATTTACTACTTAATCGGATTCAGCTCCCAAGCTTAATTCTTAGCTTTATTAAGCCCACGATCCCTTCCTTCTGTCCAAGGATACATGTGCTATTGTCGCTGGGTATTGGGCAGCGTGCCAAATGTTGACTAGTCCAACCTTAAACCTTACTTTTGTAGAATCGAAAAAGAGAAGAAAAGAAAATGGGAAGGAAAAAAGGAAGCAAGACAAAGATAAATAAAGGTGGGAGTACATGTGTCATTTTCCCAGTCTCTCTTGCAGCTAGGATTAGTCATGTGAGGGAAACCTTGCTGATGAGGCCTAAAGGGATATCTGCTGTGATGCTTCTGAGAAAGCTGTTTAACAACCCCATCTGAGCCAGAATAGGCTAATTTGAAAAACAGATCCGGATTAATTAATGAAAAGGAGAATCAACCCTCTAAATCTTCTAAAAATATGGGATTATACCTACTGCTTAAGTAGAAACCCAAAGTCAGGGAAACTAAATAATTTGTTCACAAAGCCTGCACATTTTCAGAGAATAACAGAGGACATCCTGATGGGTCACTCTTTCATGAAAACGTGTTGTCTCCACATTTATAAATCTGTCAGGTAGGCTGAGCCCCAGTGGCGTAGTGATTGTGTGTGGCACTGTGGCCCACTGGGATGGAGGTTCAATTCCAGCTCCACAGGGGCAAAGGCTGGACCTCCTACTCCCACCACCAGAGGGCAGTGATGCCCTAGAAACAAAACAAAAAAAACCCCAAAAATAACCGTAGACATCTGTACAGCTATTTCTCACTGTTCCACGCCTGCAACTTGGTTCCCAGGGCCAGCCTTGCTTTCATCCTAGCTTATATCTAAGTCTTCCTTGTGCCCCTCATGTCTCCTTCTTTGTGCTCTTGTGCTTGGTGTTTTCTTTTTTCCTCTCTTTCCCCCATCCACCCATTCTCGTCACCCCATGATACATTATACATTATAATGTACATTATACATCATACATTATATATTACAAATTATTATTATTTTCATATTGTACACTAACCACTGTTTCCCTTCACTCACTTTTCTATTGTCCACCTCTCTGGGGCGGGGTATGTATGTTACACATTGGTCATTGCCCTCTGTTTCCCTTTCTTCCCCTACCTTCCCCCTACCCTCCTGGTATCATTACTCCCATTTCTGTTCCTGAGGGGTTTCTTTGTTTTGTTTTGGGGCATCACTGCCCTCTGGTGGGAGTAGGAGGCCCAGCCTTGCTCCTGGAGAGCTGTTGCTGGATTTGAATCACCAAGCCAGGGGTCCGCAGTCCCTCACTAAACCACTACGCCACCGGGGCTCAGCCCCTGAGGGTTTTATCTGACCTGGATTCTGTGTGTCATGAGCTCTTGTCTGTATCAGTGTACATGCTGCAGTCTAGCCACTACTGAAAGAGAGGACTGGGTTCATGAGAGTGGGATACGGAAGCCTCAAAGAACCAGAGGAATAGTGTATGTTTCATCGGTGCTATACTGTGCCCTGGTTGACTTACCCCTTCCTTGTGACCTGTGAGGGAATGTCCTATTGTCTACAGATGGGTTTGGGGGTCTCTGCTCTGACCCCACCCCTCTGTTCTCAACCATATGTTTTTCTCTTTGGGGTCTTCTGATGCCTGTTACCTGATCCTGTGGACACCTCATGAAAGCACAGCAAGGCATCACCTTCTAATCTCCTTCCCATGTACTTTCCTTCACTCTGCTTCTTTTCCTGTCTTGAATTTGGCCATCAATAGACTCTGGGTAGCAGCACTGCCCCCAATCTCTTTTGCCTTTAGACACAGCTAGTGGTTTTGTTCCGGTTATTTCCTTACCTTGCCAAATAAGACTCCTGCTCTATCTGTCCCCGTATTGGCTGGCCTCTAATCATCCCCCTCAGTCTCCTAGGCAAGTGTTCTTCCAAGATGACCCAAGGGAAGTACGTCCACATTTATATTGCAAGTGGATCAAGTCTAGTGGTCAGAACAGAAGACAGAGCTTCCTGACTAACCCACCATTTAAATTTGGAGACACGTGTTTTATCCTCTGTGCTTCTTCATTCCCATGTCCCTGAAAGGGATAGATGTGAGTTTTCCTACTTGGTCTTAGTAGGACATGAAGAAGAAAGCAAATTAATCATTAATTAAACGGACATTTATTAGCTATCGATTATGGATCAGACATCGTGGTTGAGCCTGGAGAAGCAATGGGTAGATGGCGGGGCTCGTGCCCTGAGTTCATCGGAGGAGATAACATTAGAGATCTCCATCTAAACCCCAGCCAAGAGAAGTCTTTGGAGCACAAGGGTCCCTACACACTGAAACCATCACCACCTCACACCCTGCGGGTCAGGAGGATGACACAGCGTGTGCTGCTGCTGTGTTGCCCACAGCCAACTCAATGGCAGCTAGTGACAGTAAGAACCATCGAGATGACACGTTGGGAGCGTTGGTGGCAGAGGGGGCTACGTGTTGAGCTGCTAAACACAGGTCAGTAGTAGGAAGCCATCAGGATCTTCCCCAGGGGAAAGATGAGGCTTTCTGCTCCTATAAAGATAGATAGCCCGGGACATAAATATATACAGATATATAGCCCAGAGGGGGGCCATTCTCCTCTGCCCCATACGGTTGGTTGCTGCATTGGAATCCACTCAGTCAGTGGCCGTGAGCTTGGTTTGGGTTTTTGGAGAGAACAACGTTATGTGGAGAGAAGGATTAGGAGGGCGAGTAAGAGGGTGGAAAAGACAGCACTGGATTCCTGGAGCTTTTGAACAACACCTTCAAGGGTGGATGGTGACATTTATCAGTGGCTTTCTCTCTCACTCGCTCTCCTGTGTCACATTCTTCCATTCACCAACCTCTTGACACTGGCTTAAGTTCCCCTCCACCCCCTTTCTCCCTGGCTCCCGTCCTGGATTATTTCTTTCATCCTGCTCAGCAACCCTTCATCCTCTCTAAGAAGCCAGAGGGTAGAAAGGCGTCGCTCACGCCCTTTCCCCTCTCCTCCGGAGGGATTTTATTACAAAGACTCGAGGTATAATAGCTGGCAAAATGATATTTCTAAAGTCCCAGAACTCTATTGAACAAAAGGGAGTGCTCCAATTAAAAAAAAGAAGCCATATTAAAGTAAATTGAACTTAGAAATAATAAAGATAATTGAATAATTCCATGAATCTGAAACACACCCCTCCCCCCCAAACAGTTACATTATTGAACCTGGGTATTTGGGTTTAAAGCAATGTATTTAAAGCCATCTGCTTTGAGAGATCTTTAAGTGTGTGATTCTAGAGAGCAAGAAGGTGCCCCTCATGTTGGATGAATTAGTCAAGAGGAAAAGATAAGAACAGTTGGGTATAATTCATACCAGCATGCATTGTCTTTAAACCTGGATTGGCGTGGTGGTGAGAAAATAGCAAGAAAGTGGCAAAGCAGCCAAGATATAATGGGCCATTATATGTCTTCATTGGAATGTGACTGAGCAACACACACAGATACACAGGCAAGGTTGGAAGATTACAACCAAGGCAGGCCTGGCACGGAGCTCCCGCGCCCATGGTCCAGTGTCCATTGGAACAAAAGCAAGCTGCTCCAGGGCTTTCAAAAAGTGTGTGGAAACTTCTATTGTTTTAATCCCGTTATTTCATAAACTTTTTGGAACCCCCCCCTCCAACCAGTAAGCCTTGAAGAAGATGGATACAGAGATCATTTTGGGTGGGTGCCTTTGGATACCCTGCAAGGCTAATTGCTCATTGCTCCCCGGGGAGCAGTCAGTCTCTGCAGTAAGTTGCAGTGCAACAGAAAGTGATCTCTTGTGTGATCTCACATATTTTTTTCCCCAGCGTGCTTAGTGCAATACCATAATTAGTGCAATTCCAGGGTGCCCTTGGAGAACACCAGGGCACCCACATGAATTGTCACTCATGATGCTGCCAGTGTTCCCCAGAAGCAGAGGACAGTCATGATACGTCAAGAAAAAGCTGAATTTCTTGGTGTGTGTCACGGGCAGGTCTGCCATTCCCATTGCCTGCCATTTTAAGATAAAGTTTTCGGAACCATTGCAGAAAAGAAAGAAAATGAAACTTGTGGTGCTGTGGCTAAAGCCTTACACTCTTTTGGTGAACTCTCTTTGAATCGAGTATTGAGCATGCAGCCTTTCTGTGGGTGCAGTGCATAATATGTAAAACGCACAAACTATGTATCTGTTACCCACAAGATCAACAGGAGTCTAGGAGTTAGTTTGGGGGGAATCAAAAGTCCTAAAGGGATGTTTGATGGTACGTGGAGCTGGTGAAGGGTGGCCCTCCCTAATACTCTCACTATCCGCACTCACCTGCAATCACTCCGGAGATCGGTGAGGAGGAGGGAGAGTTTTAAAATGCCAGATAAGCGCAAAGAGCGAAATTAACCACCCCAAACCAACAGATTGTGCGCAGCCACCCAATCGTGGTTCGGAAGAGATAAGGGACTAGTAAGACACTCAAATACCTCGACTAACAAAGAAGATGGGTCTAACATATGTTCGAGTCCAAAGCGTTCTTACCAAATTAGAAATTCAATAGGGAGGTGGGTCTGTCAGAGAGGAAGCATGCTACCAATGCTATTGAACATTAAAGTGTAATTGTGTGTGTGTGTGTGTGTGTGTGAGCGGTAATGGTGGCTCAGTGCTAGAATTGTCACCTTTCAGGTAACAGCTCCAGTTTTATTCCTCGCCAGTTTGTCAGTAGAGGCCTGCATATTGATATGATGCTGAACAGGTGTCAGCAGGGGTTGTAGGCTAAGAGAGACTAAGAAGAAAAGCCTGGCACTCTGCTTCCTGGAGTCAGCCTAGAAAAGCTCTAGAGATCACAGTGATCTGATCCACAACCCTTCTTAGGGGTGGGGCAAGTCCGGGGGACATTTTTAGTTTTATTGTCCATGAGTGTGCTATGAGTCAGAGTCAGTTTAATAGTGTTTATGCATTGGGCTTCTAACTCCAAGGTCAGTCATTCGAAACCACCCTCCAGTTTGCGGAAGAAAGACAGGGCTTTCACTCACCTGTTTCTACTCACAGGGTTTCTCTGGGTCGGCATAGACTCAATGGCAGTGCGTTTAGTTGTTGCCGGAGCAGTAACAAAATATTATCAAGTATGCCAGAAAACACAGAATATGCAGCTGAAAGTAAATTGAAATGTGTATCCTGTTTTCAAGCTGTCAGACATTGAAACAGATTAAGTCTTCATGCTGGATGCAGTTTTGCACCAGAACTGTTCGTCCGCCCTGGCTGCTCAAGGAGGGCAGCCCCAGATGCCCAGGTCTGGGGACTGGGGAGAGAGGATCCATTTCTTTCTCACCTGACTTCTGCCCTTTGCAGGTCCCCGCTCTTTGGAGGAGAAGCTGGTGAAACTTGTCTAACAATTTAAGAGGAAGAGAGATATTGGGGGCAGCTGTCAAAGACACCGCATTCATGTTCTTCCTCCTTTCCTGCCGTGCCAGGCATGTATTAGGCTGGGAAAAGAGGTGCACACTCCAATGGGCTCTGCCTTCTTCCTAGCTGGCTCTTCTTAGCACGAGGGCCCCCAGACAAGTCGGCCCCCTCTAAAATTGCTAAAGGACAGTAGCGCTTTTATCAGCCTGAAAGAGATGGTTCTTATTGTTCCAGGTTGATGACACAACTCCATCTAACTCCCAAGTGTCCTTTCTTGTGAAACATGTTATTACAAACCATGCTCAATTTTGGATTCCTTTTATTTTTTTTTTTAACTAATTCCTTTGATTCTTCTGTTTCCATTTTTTTGGGGAATTTTTGTTTTTAAAAGTTTCCTTGCATTTCCTGAAACCCTTCGAGTATTTCAAGAGAAACATTCCACTCTTGAGGCTGCAGTCCTCTGTGTGCGTGTGCTGGGGTGTGTGTGCACACACCGCACTTGCACACATATGCCTTCCTGTGTGCATTCATTTAAGTCCAAGGCTGTCCCAGAACAAATGTTGTATTGTGTGTCATATGGAGTTGCCTCCTTTCCTTCTTGAACAGAGCACCTGGTGTTACTGGTTTCAAAGAATATTTCAAGATTGGCAGTTGGAGTCTCTTCATAGAAGTGTAACAGCGCTTCCCAGAAAGCTTGAAAAATGATATGCAAAGTGAAAGAGAATAGAGAATAGGTGTCACCCTGCAGAAGAATGGCAAGCAGCCGTAGAACCTTCATTCAGAAAGGATTCCGAGGGAAAACGGAGACTTCTGAGAACCAACAGTGCAGCACCGTGTGAGCTTAGGAGATTGAGTAACCTCTTGACGCGGCCTTCTGCCCGATCTCTCTGCCAGCCGGTCTCTTATACGTTTGTATGCTGAAAGGGAGTGGGGGGCGGGGAGACGAGAGAGATGGAGAGAGTCAGTACAGGGCCTTCGGATTCAGATGATAGCCTTGAAAAGTCTCATTCACTAATTAAAATCTGGCACAAAATTTCAGGCAACTGGGAAGGTGGTGTCTCAAAAATCTGCCCATTTTACTTAAAAGAAGAAAAAATCAGTAGACCCAAAGTTCGTCATAATACCCTTGGTCTTTGTTGGGAAAGGTTGGGCTGCCAGTCGGATCTGTGGATGGGCCCCACCAGAAGATCTGTGAGAGAAAGGTGTCGACTCTCTGCTCCTGTACAGACTGACAGCCTGGGAAGAGCAGAGGGGCCGTTCTGCCTCTATGCCCTTGCTATGAGTCAGAACCAGCTCTGAGGTGGTGGGTTGGGTTTGG
Organism: Nesogale talazaci; assembly: GCA_004026705.1. NCBI lineage: Eukaryota > Metazoa > Chordata > Mammalia > Afrosoricida > Tenrecidae > Nesogale > Nesogale talazaci. Next base: position 24,765 of record PVJH01014820.1, on the reverse strand, counting down.
GTGTCGGATTGGTGGGAAGAACCACACTGCACCACTTTAGTGTCTTGGCTTCATAGCCCCTGTTCCCTGCACCCTTCTTAACCACCCTCCCCCCCCCCATGTTGGTTTGTGGATCCATTTGGAAGATTAAACATGCAAAGTCAACTCCATGTGACATAAAATCCCCCTTTTTTTATATCTTACATTGCATTCCACAGAGCATGGATATTTCCTGCAGCTGCTCAGTGTGCAGAAATCATTTTGCAAACACCCAACTATTTTGCAAAAACCCAGTTATGGGATGAACCCAAAGGAAATTTGCTGCTTCTAAGTCTCCTTCACAAATGGAGTTGACAAATCAACTCCTTTTTCCAAATAAACTCCTCCTAGCAGGAAGGGTTTGGAATCTTGGATTGTACATTGATAAATAAACTTTTTGCAAAGCTGTGGGAAGAGTATCAGATGAAGACCTTGACTACTTAGAAAGATGTAGAAACCTGAACTGGGAACATTGGTTTTGTGTCATTGACTTACATAATCATAATGGAGATTTATTTTTCTACTATCCTGTATCAAGTACTCAAAAATTCATACAGAAAACATATTCATGCTCCAGAATTGGCATGGGTGAGATAAAAGAGACAGGAGGAAGACAGTTCTTCTGAACAGTATGGTTGTAAAAGGCCATCTTTGCACTGGTTCCAGGCAGGTCTGGAAAAATAGAAATGGGGCCATAAAGAAACAGCACATGTACATCACTGTACACTGTGTACAAAAGCCGATGGCCATTTTTTTTATTTTCGAGGCCTACATCTGAAAGAGTGTTTTTGCTTTCATAAAATATGATCGCACAGTAGTGCAGTATTTCATCTACTCTTGAATCATGTCCCTTGTCCAATATCACACAGCCAAGAATCCAACTTGGGACTGTCACGAAGTCCCCCTGTAGTAAGATAGGGAAGCAGGCAGGCAGATGGACAGACTGACCAGGAGGAGGAAAAGGAACTTCCCCATAGCCTCCCAGGAATGCCTGATTTCACATTCGCTAAGATACTAGGGTGAGGGCTGAGCCCCGGTGGCGTAGTGGTTGTGCGCGGGACTACGGCCCATTGGGATGGAGGTTCAATTCCAGCTCCACAGGGGCAAAGGCTGGGCCTCCTGCTCCCACCACCTGAGGCCAGTGATGCCCAAAAAACAAACAAACAAACAAACAAACAAAAAAGATAGTAGGGTGAGACAAATGCATAAGCATTGGAGTTTTAGCCCCAAACCTGGCAGTTCAAGTCCAGCAGAGGCATTTTAAAAGTACAGCTGGCTGATCTGTTCAGCAGATGACAGCCTTTGAGAACTCTCTGAAGCAGTTCAACTCTACTCCAGAATGGACTCACTGGTAACTAACCATCACATTAGCTACTATTGTGTAAACTGTCTTCAAGGATGCCCCCTTTCACCTCCACTGACTACATATTCTGCAGTTCAAAGTCCTTGCCAGAGGGTGTGCCCTCCAAAGACTCTCAACTAGGTCAGATGTTTTAATACAGGATTGTGATAAAGTGAAACTGCTTAGAAAGTGTCTTCTCTCCATGCCTGGGACCATGCAAATAGGATGTGTGAAACACTGATCGAGGGCACTGGTCAGTGTTACTGTTCCTGTGCATTTACGAGAGCTACCTTGGAAGGAGAGAGAGAGAGAGAGAGAGAGAGAGAGAGAGAGAGAGAGAGAGAGAGAAGAAGAAGAAGAAGAAGAAGAAGAAGAAGAAGAAGAAGAAGGAGAAGGAGAAGGAGAAGAAGAAGAAGAAGAAGAAAGGAGGGGAGAGCAGATCCAGCAGAGTGAGTGCAAGCTTCCTGGGTGATGCTGCAGAGACACCAAAGGCTGCAGCATCAAGGCAGTAAGACAGAGCAGGGAGCCACCCTGAGCCGACGAGCAGAAGGGTGGGCTCGCTGGCTCACATCACAAGGCAGAGCTCAAGGGACCACATGGCCGAGAGGGCGCAGCCTGGAGACGCATGCTTGTCAGCAGGCTTGGGAGGAGGCACTGCAGACAAAAAGAACTGTGCCCTTAGTCTTTTGCCATCTATGAGCTTCCGTAATAGATCTTATGTCTGTGAGTATGGCCGGGTGTTCTGTGTGGACGTCGCAACGGTGCGTCAAACCCAGCAGGGAAGCAAAGCGCCTGCGGGGGAGGGAGGCTTGGGGTCAGAATCGGGTGAAGGAAGTTGGGAGATTGAGGCCTGGACAGCCTCTGCCTCCTAGGAATCATCCTGGGGCAGTGTGCCGTTGGACTGGCCTTCCCCTTTGTATGCACTGGTTTACAGGTTAAGCCGCTCGCCCCTACGTCAGCACCTCCCAACCACCAGGCACTCCACGGGGGGAAAGATGAAACCTTCTACTCCTGTGGAAACTTGCAGTCTCTTCAGACCTACAAGCTTGCTGGGAGTCAGATTTGGCCTGATGGCAATTGCATTCCTTTGTTTGTTTTCCCCTTTGTGAAGTCAGGGGGTTAAGGCCGACTGATCCACCCCCATTTCCTCAGCTCCCACTCAGTAGGGAATACCAGAAAGACGTTTGCTCGTCGTTTCAACTATGCAAAGGCTTTCAACTTATGTGGCTATAATAAAATGTGGATACCATTGGAAAGCCTGGCTATTCCAGAACACTCTGTGGTGCTCATGTGATGCCTGCGCGTCAACCAGGAAGCAGGTATTTGCACAGAACGGGGTGATAAAGCAAGATTTAAACTCAGGAAAGGCATGTGTCAGGTTTGAATTAGTTCACGATCATTATTCCATCTGCGTGCTGAGCAAATCCTTTGAAACCCTTTACTATGTAAAGGGGAATGTGGCATCAGAATTGAAGAAAGACTCATTAACAAACTGCAATATGCACATGACACAACCATCCTTCTTGAAGGCTAAGGGGGCTTGAGGGACTTACGGATGAAGATGAAAGACTATCTATAGCCTTCCGCCTAGATTACTTCTCAAAGTCAAGAAAGCAAATATTCTCACAGCTGAGCTGGTAGAAGGCATCATGATAAACGGAGAAAAGATTAAAAAGGTCACAATTTTCGTTTGTTTTTATTTTTTTGGAGGGGAGGGCATCACCACAATTTTCATTTTGGATTCATAGTCCATGTGCAAGGAAGTGGCGATCAAGAAATCAAGTGACATACCAGGCAAATCTGCTGCAAAAGGCCTCTTTACAGTGTGAGCAGGCAAAGCTATTGCTTCGAAGAATAAGACGTGTCTGACTTAAGCAAGGTATTTCCAGTTGCCTCCGGCGTCTGTGACAGGTGGAGAGTGAGGAAGGAGGACGAAAGAAAAATGATGCCTGGGATGACTCGTATTGGTGGAGAATCTGAAATAAATCCTGGTCTGTCAAAAGAACGAACAGATCTGCATTGAAATAAGTAAGCTCCTGAAAAGTGAGGCTAGTGGGACTTCGTCTTGGGTATTTGGAACACATCATCCGGAGAGAGCAGTCCTTGGAGAAGACCATCGTGCTGAGTAGAGTGTCAGCATAAAGGAGGAAGACCCTCATGAACACGGATTGACAGTCCCTGCAACAAGGGACTCAAACTGAACAGTGACTTCAAGGATGGCCGAGAACCAGGCAACCCGTTGCACACCGGGTCCCCCAGCATCCGAATCGACTTGACAGTGCCTACAAACCGCAGCACCATACAGGTGCTGGAAGCACACTGGTACTGGAAGCCCCTTTTACCATAACACAGTGTTGGTGAGACTTGCTGTTTATAAGGGCAAGAGAAATAAGAGAAATCTATGTAGTCCTTAGGGTTTAAAAATGGGAATTTATTGGTAGATGTGGGCCAGCCAGCAGTCATTATCCATGGAGAGTGTGGGTAATGATAGAAAAGACTGAGAGAGACTGTGATGGGGCTGGCCGCTGCACCGAACCGAACTCACCTCGGTGGGGACCCCTGAGGCATCACCCCCCACCCCCAGCTCCTTTGGCCAGCCAGGCAGCCTATGAAGGTGACAGAGAGGCAGGGAAATGGGATTGACAGAGCTGTTGGAACAATGGTGTGAGGAGTCTTGGAGTGGCCTCTCAGGCGGGGGGAGTCTCAGGGCGAAGCACCTAGCGACTGGGCCAGTTCCATCGCTGCAGGCTCTGAGTTTGAGTTCACTCACATTCTGCAGCTGGGTGAAAGCCTACAGCTGGGTCCCTGCCTAGTCGGTGCTTCTCCCCACGTCATGCTTTACCTCCCACACGCTCCGTCCTCCTCCCAGCTGCTGAGAGCCTCTTGGGCAGCCCGACGGGCATGGCATGATGGCCGTGACACCCTCTCCTTAGCATAAATCACCTCATAGTGGCCAAATGAGTAATGACTGGGCAAGGCTTATGATTTGAACCCAATGCAGAGAGAGGATAAATTATAACTCAAGTATCAATTCCTGCATTCCTCCTGTGAGCCTCACCCTCCATTTAACTCCTGCCTCAGGCTGGGACACACATCCCTGCTTCAGAATTAGCACGTAGCAGGAAAGATTGACATGGCCTGCTTGTGGCCTGTCATCCATCATTATCATCTTCTTCATCATCATCGTGACCACGAGAGCTATTAATGCCACATTTCCTATGTGTCTCTATGTATTTTTTTGTTCAGTGTCTTCATTTGAGGATGCACGAAGAAGAGACTGGGGCTCAGAGAGGTAAAGTCCCTCACCAGTTCCCAGATCTGTGCAGAGGGCAGTTCCATCGCCCTTATGAGAATTACTCACCACCTAATCTAGGGAGTCCGAAGCTGGGGCCAATGGTTCTTGGCTGCTAATCAAAAAGGCTCAAGGTCCCCATGTCCTCAGAGGAGCCTGGAGAGGACAGTTTGATGATGGACTTTAGGGGTTAGGGTGGGGAAAATCAAGCATGTCCTATGGGGCACAGTTTTCCTGCTACATAAATGAGAACCCAAGGGGTCAGGGTTGCCTTGAGGACTGGTCTTCTGGTCTACACCCAAGAGCTACGGCAGAGTCCCTGGTAATGACAAGGCTGGAGTGCTAACGGAGGAGGCCCTCAAACAGAAGAATGACTTCCCTAAACAGACATGACGGCAGAGCCCGGGGAGTAGACCTCTACTCTCACCCGCACGATGCTTCCAGGAGACAGAATTCCTCTGCGACCCGAACAGTTCAGGCTCCCAATCTAAAGCAGCTCAATCATTCAGGATTCGTTTCTCTCAGAACACATTGGAAATCTGCGGACGGCCATCCACATCCCCCCCCAGATGGCCGGGAAAATCTTAGATCTCCTTATGACTGCCAAACGGAGAACAGGAAAGCAATGTGATGGAGAGGGTTCAAAAGTGAATCGCACCTCTCTTTGTGGAAGCAACAAATGCCTCTCTCTTCCCCGAAGCTCAGCCCTGCAAAGCAATTCACGAATGCCAGAACATTCCTGGAGTCTGGAAGACCACTGATCTAAAAGCAGCGAGGGCCTTTATCAAAGACAGAAATCATCTCTCTCACACACACATTCTCCTCTGAAGTCCTTTGTCAGTACTCTTAGCTGCCTCGTCCCTCTCCACCCCTTCCCCGGCTAAGTTACCAAGAAGTGACCAAGGAGCTCTCAAACCAGCTTTCATCAAATGTGCTGTCCAGAATGTCTCTCATTCCCCCGTGGTAATTTAGCCTGCGTGTTTAACATCTAGTAAGAGCACCCCAATATTGATTTAGTCATATGGAGTCTCTCTCAAATCATGTCTCCTTTGTAACTGGGAGCGCGTGACCTTCGCAAAACCATCTTAATCCAAAACAACTGTTGCACCCCCACCCTCTGCCCTCATTTTCTTCTCCATCATGTTTGGTTAAATATAGAGACAATAGTCACTCCACAACATCAAAGCGAGGGGCTGTGGGAAGGTTTGCCAAACGGACCTCGTCAGGTAGCTCTGGCGAAGGCACGGAGAATCTTAAGGCGATAAGGACACAAAACTCGAATTGAGGGGGAGCTTGGCTCGGCAGCCCGGGTCGAGGAGAGGATGAGGGCGATGGGCGACACACTGACCGGTATGAATGGTCTCATAGAGGAGAATGATCCAATTAAGCGTTGCCCTAGATTCCTCCCCGCAGCCTTCCTCTGATTTCCATTGTGCATTCACGACGGGAACCGGGGGCCAGGAGCCTCCAGAGGCGAAGGGAGGTTGGCCTGCAAGGACTGGCCTCGCCGCGGACAGTGGCTGCATTGAGGAAGTTGGAAGATGCAGATGCAAGGAGAAGTATTCCTAAAATCTCTTTGGGAGATTCCTATAGAATGCATAGATTCCGTGGCATACCAGGGCCCTTAGTAACAGCCCGTGGGGTGTTGTGACAACAGCGTGGGTGGGGTGACAGCAGCGTGCGTGCGTGGGATGACGGAGGCGCTCTGGGGGCCGAGGCAGGGCTTGGATTTCAATGGGAGCGGTTCACATGGTAGGGCCGCCGCTGGGGGGGATCATCTTCATGAGAGCCATGCAGGGGGCTCCGCTTCCTGACAGGGAGAAAGAGACGCGTGCTGATGCGTCCCACAAACCAGAGCACTTCTCCAAGAGTTCAGAGTCGCCTCCTGGCCAGGAGCTTGGACATGCTGGTGGCTCGCAGGCTGGAGTGGGGAGTGGGGAGCGGGGGGGGGGAGATGGGAAGGGGGGATTCCGATTTCTTTATGGAAAATGCATTCTCCAAAGCCGTTTCTATAGCCTGAAAGAGTTCCAGCACTGTTCTTTTGGGTAGATCTAACAACGAGCCCCTTCTGAAAGGGTTCACCTCCTGTATTCTTTGCTGAGAGGTGGTGGTTTGCTTTGTTTTCTTGCTAGCTGAGAAGGAGTCTCTCCAACCGAGAGCATCCTTTTACACCGCACTACCTGGTAGATGACACCTCAGCACAGATCTTGACGGGATAAAACCCTTGGCAAATGAGCATTATGCAAGTGTTAGAGAAAAGTAAATAAAGAGAACTTCGTTTCGAAAATAGCTAGAAGTTCAGTTTTTGTAATCTTCACCAAAGCAGGCTTCTATTCAATGAAATCATTTTGTTAAATTATTTAATCATGGCAGGGAGCTGGATTGATTAAGACATTTTATAATGCTCTGTTGTTTTCCATGAAACTCTCGTGTGGCCCTGTTCCCCGGCCACAGGAATGTAAGAACTTCTTGGCAAATACCCTGACTAGGATTGGGTGGGACGATGTATAATTAATGTCAAGTGTTATTGCCCTTCTCCAATGCCATCCACCCACTGACCAGCATCAACTTCTTCCTGTTCTTTCTTTATTCGGAGCTTGGCTTACATCACTTGGTTCTGCATATATCTGGATAAAATTCTGCCTACCCCCTTTGAGAATACACACGACAGGCGTCAGGCTCATGTAGCAAAAGGTCTTATATCTTTGTGAGACACGTTCGGAATGAACCGACATTTTTGCACTTGGAAGTAGTCAGTTGGGAGGACTTTTGTGTTGCTTCGACCAAAGTTTGTTTTTAGAGGATATACTCTATTCTCACTTCTCTAACTCCTCCTTTGAGTCTTGCTTGAGAGGAAGGGGAAGGAGATAACTGGCAATTGTGAAGAACAGAGCAGAATCCTTTTTCTTTTTTCTATTTTCTTTTTTCTAGACTTAGCTGACAAGATCGGGTTCAGAGGGCAAGAAAGTAGTGGCACATTACAATGAGCAGCTAACATCGTGTTCTTGATCATCCTCGCCCCAAATGGAACTGAGATAAAAGTCCAAAGCCAGAGATTAGAATATATTATCTTGAAGCTGACCTGTCTAATGAAGAAAACCAAAATTTCAAGTCGATCACAGTGCCAACTTTATCTTATGGAAGTAAAGCCAATGGTTTTCATCAAATCATTGTTTGTCCTCTGAGGTCCCTGGGCAATAAATTTAAAAGTCAGACTTAGGAATGGAATTTAAAGATAGATATTAAAGGAATGATATTCAGCAGGTTGGTGAACATGCCCAAATGTGGTTTAAAAATTTAAAAAAAAAAAAACCCAACAGCCTAACATTGCAATTCAGTCCATTGTGACTCCAGGTGATCCACTTGGATCAGAACCAAGCTGAGTTCCATCCGGTTGTCGGAGACAGATTTTCAGAAGGAGCTATTGGTGTTTTTTCTAAGGCACCTCGAATGGGCTGAAAGCCTCACTCTTTTGGTTAGCCTTGAACTTGCTAACTTTATCGCCCAGGCACTCCAGAAGGTCCAATCTGGTAACACAGCCATCAAGAGCCACTGCTTCAAGTCTTCCGTGTCTTCTGACCCAAGGCATCCTCCAGCTTCCCAAGATCCTACACTAAAATGCACCCCCCAGGATAAAAGGGTATCTGACACTCCACCCTGCGGTCAGGGCGGCATCGGTTCCACCAGGGCAGTGCCCAGGAGCCTGTTCTAATGGAAAGCATAGGAATCGAAGCAGCTGAGACGAGGACGGGTGTGAGGGGCTGTCCAGTTGGTTTGGAAACATAGCGACCCTTTGTGACAGTGCTATCAGGTTTCTCAGGCCGTGATCTTTCTGGAAGCAGATCTCCAGGACACTGCTGGGTGGGTTCAAATTGTCAACCTTTGGGGTTAGCAGCTGAGCAGATAACTTATATCGCTGGGATTCTTTGTAATAAGAATATTTTGATAGAAGGGAAAGTCAGGCAGGCGACCCCAAGGAGACAACTAAGGGTGATTGTTACTAATCACATTGAATGAATTTTCACAAAAAGCAATTCACAGCGGTGAGGCGGAGGCAGGGACTGAAGGCTCACAGTCATCAGGACGTGGGCGAAGATAAAAGTAGTGGCTGCATAGTTTCCCTCGGCCTATTGCTTTGTGGATCCACACATTTGTCCGCACAAATTCTTTCCTTCCTCCCCTCCTCCCTTTATTCTGGCGGCAGATCTTCTTTGAAGAAAATCACTTAGTCTGGAAAGTATAAAATGAAATTCTTTTATGGCAACATTACAAATGGAAATCTGAGCGGGTGCCTAGGCATGAACGGTTCATTTAAGATCAAGACCCAAGTGCACATGTAAAAGTTGTGGGTGGCAAAGCATTCCCTTCTTGTGCTCTGTTCCCTTTCAAGGGCCTTTGCTTACACACCTAGCTTTAGTCCAGTGTTCCTTTTTGGCATTTAGACGGCCATAGCCGCAACAGTGCTTTTTTTAATTACTGGAAATTCTTTCTGGATAACTTGGGGTTGCTTTATTTTTGTTGTTGTAATTGTTTGACTATTGGGAAATTTTTCTAGATAACTCCTGGGCTATCCATCAAATAGCCTGTGTATTTCCAAACTTGACTAAGTGTTTTAAGTATTCTGACCCTTTTTCTTTGGAAAATAGATAAGCGCCTACACAACTGCTCACTTATGTGTTAGTCATGGCCCTTGGTTATTGAGAAAGGGCCAGGTTGGCTTATGGAAATTTTATCATCTGTGGTACATTGTGTCAATTTGAGGAAAAATCATAGCCTTTTGGAGAGGTCTCAGCACAAATTAGAGAAAGATGTCAGGTTTAAAATAATTTCATTCGCAAGTTAAGTTTAACAGATCTATCACATCAGGGAATCAAGTATTTGGGGAGTGAAAAGAACCATGATTTCATTGAGTTCATCCTGCTAGGCAAGTCACAGTTTGCAATTCACTGCTAACTAGCCCCTAGAATCTAATTTTAGGAGCCTTTGGAGTGGGGGGGTGGGAAGTCCCCTCCAGTCATTTCCTTCCCCACACTTTTATTTTTTCTTTCTTTAACTCTGCTGTGGTTAGGTGCCACCAACGAACGTCTACACCTAGCAACCTAGTGTTCAGTAGATGGAAGCACGATCTGGTCCTGGCTGGTCTCACCACTGCTGTGCTTGGGCTTTTTGTGAGAACCACTGTGTCAGTACATCTTTCTTTTATGTCGCCAACTTTTGATTTTACCAACCAAGATGCCCTTCAAAGTGTATGAGGTGAAGTCTCGCCATCCTCCCTACTAAGGAGCATTCTGGCTGTACCTCTTTCAAGACAGATTTGTTTGCCTTGAAAGACACACCCAAGAAAGCCCAAGGCATATTCTTTGCCAGCACCATCAATAAAAAGCACGAATTGTTCTCTGCTCATTCTGGCGGCACAATCAATTAAGCATTGGGCTACTAACTGCAATGCCAGTGGTTTAAACGTACCAGTTGCTCCTCAGGACAAAGATGAGGCTGCTGGGCTGAGCCCCGGTGGCGTAGTGGTTGAGTGCGGGACTGCGGCCCACAGGCTTGGCGATTCAAATCCAGCCGCAGCTCTCCAAGAGCAAGGCTGTGCCTCCCACTCCCACCAGAGGGCAGTGATGCCCAAACAACAACAACAACAACAACAACAAACAAACAGATAAAAAAAGATGAGACTGCCTGCTCTGATCAATTGTACAGTCTACCACATTCTAGGCAACAGGTCTACTCTGTCCTTCAGGGTCTCTCCGAGTCAGAATCCACTCAACAGTTGTGGGTGCTTTTGGTCCTTTATTCATTGCCCAACTAGCATGGGAGGTGATAGAAAACACGTTGGCTTGGATCAGGAGGTACACATTAGTCATCAAAATGACAACTTTGCTTTATCACATTTTAAGGAGGTCTTTTCAGCTTCAACTTGCACTTGCATCTGAGCAATGGGTAATCTATTCTGCAGTCAGCCCCTGGTCATGTTCTGATGGACAGTAACCTTCCTCTTTGTCTTCCCACAGATTGAGTAGATTGAATCCCTGTTTCTATCTGGTGAGGTCCAAGTACATAGTTTACATTTATGTTGTTGTAAAATGGTTATTTCTAATGAGTAGGTCAGTGGTCTTACAAATCGATGATTTCAATCACTGAGTCATATTTTCCAACTACCAATTCTTTTTGTTTTCCAACTTTTGCAATTTTTAAAATTTTTTAGCCATCACTGCCCTCTGGTGGTGGGAGTAGGAGGCCCAGCCTTTGCTCCTGTGAGCTGGAATTGAACCTCCATCCCAGTGGGCCGCTGTCCCATGCACAACCACTACGCCACCGGGGCTCAGCCCACCAACTTTTGCAATTTGATCACTAGTAATTATCAGAGCACCTTGATTGTTTGCTCAGTTTTCGACTACAGAAGTTGGTAAAGACCTTCACGTTCTTCATCTTTGACAAAAATGACTTGGTGTATAATTTTGAATAACACTTGTTATATTAACTAATCTTCCTTGTAGGCATGTGGCTTTTAACCTACCCCTGACATTGTACTTGCGGATATGTCCGAAGGGTTCTTTTTGACAATAAATGTGAGGCTATTCTTCAATTTGTTGCTCTCCACATACTAGACTGTGTGACTGTCTGATTTGAAATGGCCCAGGCCCACCCATGCATTCCATTTCATTTTCAACAACTGCCTACTTTCATACTTATACATTCAGTTCCCATTATGAATGCATATTTGCAACTGTCTCCTCTCATTCTGAGTCATGCCAGCTTAGCCAATAAAGATGCTGAAGGCTTAATTCTATCTATATTATTAAGGTCAACTCTAAATTGGAGAAGGGACAACTTCTCTGTTTTGTTTTCAGTGCCTTCCAATCTGAGGGATTCATCTTCTGGCACTATACCAGACAATGTTCCATTGCTACTCAAGGTTTTCACCAGCTTTTTTTTTTTTTTTTTTTTAAAGAAGTAGATAATCAGTTCTTTCTAGTCCGGGTTAGTCTAGAAGTTTTGCTGAAACCTGTCCACTATGGGCAACACTGCTGGTATTTGAAATAGCTTCGAGCATCACAGCATCATGCAAAATACTACAATATGCCAAACTGGCAGACAGTGGAGGTCTTTAGAGACGGAAAAGTGCTAAATTAATTTTTGAATGGATGCCCACTGGGGTTGTATATCAATATTTAAATATTTGAAAACTATATCTCATAGGGAAAAATGTCACTCGCCCAAAACACATAACACTTTTATCTCCCCTATAAGCAGTACGGAGATGATACATATTTTGTCAAATGGAATGGAATGAGAATCCCCCCAAGACCTTCTAAGATGGCCCTCTGTGCTCACTTCTGTCGCGACAGGTTGAGCTGTTCTGCCCTATCTTGTTTCGACCTCGAGAGAGTCTGTTCCATCTTCCCCGCATCTAACAAATTCTCCTCTCTCATAGACACACTGCTTATTTCCTTCATTGTCCCTCAAATTGGCGGTATTCAAAGGATACCTGACTGAATGAATGACTGATAACTCAGGCAGATTTCAGTTATTCCTTCTCAGTGTAATGCAAGATGAGAGGCTCCGTTTCTTACACGAGATTCATTTAGGCTCACCTATTTTAAATAGGTCCTATTTAAAGTCTTCTATACCACCAACTGGGACTTGTTTTAAATAGACTCCCCCGTATAGTTTAGATTACCCTTTTGTGCCTTCCCTCATGGGGGTAATTATGCCCTATTTAACTTTGGGTTTCCAATTCAACGATGCTCCATGGCAACAAGACTGAACTATGTGCTGTGCATGAATCTTACAAGAGTATGTGCCTTCGTGCTGAGCCGACGCTGCCCACTGGAGGGAGAATACCATCCAGAGATTCTAGTCATCACGAATCAACTATGATTTAATGGAGACCCTTGATTTCATGGCGCCTAAGCCTCGTCCATTTACCCCGCCAGCATTTGTTATGTAGCCACTGTGCTTCAGGCTAAGTGTTGGGGCTAGCGAGAAAAGTGGAACACACTCCTTGAGCTGGAGGAACCCCCAAATAGGGTACAAGACAGGTAGTCTCACATATATTGCAATGCAGTGTGATAGAAAATCTATAATAAATATAACAGCAGAGCATTCCGGAAGTTAAAAAAGTTCAAAAGACAGAGTAACCCACCCAGGGAATTTCGGGGTTTTGTAAGGAAATGCTATTTTTGCTGAATTTTAAATAATCGTAAGTGGCTTTTTAGGTGAAGACAAGAGGAAAAGGGCTTTCTAGGCAATGGAAATACCCTAAGCAGAGCCATCACTGGGCCTATCTCAGCGGACAGTGGGGCCAACCCCACATTGCTGGTTTGACTGCCCTGCCCTGCCTTGACTGTAGCGGTCCCAGAGCCCTTTGGAAGCATTCTCCGTTTCCTCTCCAGGTCAGTTGCTCTGGCCAGGCCTGAAGATGTCTGCTGAAACTGGAGTGAGCCCTCCTGGCATGTCACCCTTTGATTGTGGTCCCCATGGCCCTGGCTCCGGGACCCTCCACTCCATCCTTAACCACACCGTTGCTAAGATGCAGACATCAATGTGCTCTCTTTCTTGTTGCTTTGGGGGAGTAAGCTACCCCACCACTAGGCAGCTGGGAGTCTCAGGGGCAGCCCAGCAGAGCAGAGGAGATATCTGACTGCACCTTTCTTCAAGGACATGGAGCCAGATGGCCTTTCGCCTGCAGCCAGGTAGGTGTGCGGTGGGTTTGTTTGCACATAGTAAAATTCCAGTTGTCAGGCCACAAACACTGAGTGGGATGAACTGGTTAACTATTTTCACCTCTGACTAAGGTGGAACTCTATCTTTACGTGGGAGCTGCCTTGGCAGTCCTGCCCAAACCACCTTTCTTCTAGCCTTGGGAGGCCGACAGCCCTGCCAACCAAACCACTCTGCCACCGACCTCCCAGCTCGAACCATCACAGATTTGTCCAAGCGGCAGCTCTGGTCATCAGTATCATTGTTCCCTGGGGAACACAGTCTTGCTGCTGACTTTACCATAAAGTCATTTCAGCAGCCCTCTGCGTGTGTTAATATACACCTACCTGCACTGTGTCTAGAATCTCTCCACCACAGTAAACCTGAGATAATATGTAATTGCCTCTGAAAGAATGTCCCTTTCCTTCCTCATGCCTGTATTCTTTCTCCAAAGATAGCAAAGTTCTAAATGCCATTCCAACATAAGATCGTCGGCTATTATTGCTATTGATATGTAGATAAATAAGTGGTAGGCATTGGGACCCAAGGACACTGGACTCATTTCTACTGATCTTAATCTTGACTTTCCTCTTGCCACTACTAATTTAGAGTTTGGGGAGAAGGGAATCCTTTAATATTGGCAGAAACAAAAATCACATATGTACATTAAGTTTTATAACCACATTATCAAGAATTCTATTTAATCGAGGATTTTCTGTTTTATTTTGTAGTGGTTATTGATCTTTTGTATGATTTTCTTGATATGAATTCAGATAGGTAAATCCATAGAGACAGTAATTAGATGAATAGTTTCTTAGGGTTATGGCAGGGAACATTGGGGGGCACATGAGGAGCTAAAAACAATGGATACAAGAATGGAGAAAATGTTTTCACATTGATTGTGGTGATTATGGCATAGCTTTTTAAAATATACTTAAGCCATTAAATTGGATGGCATGAGAGTTATTTGCCAATAAACCTGTTTGCAAAAATAAAAGAAATGTAAGAAAATATGTGAGCTGAAGACAGATCTAGTTAGCATTTTAAAAATTCTGTCATATGTGCAAATAGGCCACCTGATAACCCCAGCAGAAATATTACTCTTCTGGGTTCTGAAAATATTAAGTTTGCCCAGTGGGTGTTGTATCTGAGTGAATGGTGGGTGTTTTGGCATGTGGAGTAAACTGTGACGTTATGATTGTGTGGCATTAAAGAAAATGAACATGCAGCTGAACGTGTAACTGCTAATTTGCACCGTCAAGCAGAATTCCTATTTTATAGTTTATCCGATGGAAAAATCCCAATTTTAAAAAAGTTTTTGTGGGCTGAGCCCCGGTGGCATAGTGGTTGTGCACGGGACTGCGGCCCACTGGGATGGAGGTTCGATTCCAGCTCCACGGAGCAAAGGCTGGGCCTCCTACTCCCACCACCTGAGGGCAGTGATGCCCCCCCCCCCAAAAAAAAGTTTTTGTGGTAAATACATGTAATATTAAATTTGCCATGTTAGCCATCTTTAAGGAGACCCAATTTTAATAGCATTTTCCTGTAGATTCCTTAAAATTTCATGCTTATTTCTGATCTGTACATCTTTCACTGTGGTAAATATATATATTTGCCACACCCACTCTATTTCCACACTCCAGGTATTTAGTTCAGGGACATGCTTACTATGTAGTTCCAATGTCACCACTATCCATTTTCAAAATGTCTCATCACCCATCACAAGAGCTCAGTATTCCCCCTCTTCTCACCAGTAACTTAATTAGTAAACACAACTAATTTTTGCATAGTCTGCGGTGCGTCGTGTTTCTGGAGCTTTGGTAGCATAGTGGGTCACCCATCAATCAGGCTGCTAAGTGCCAGGTCAGCTCTCTACAGGAGAAAGGGGGGCGTTCTCCGCTCGGATTCAGGCCTCTGACCTCAGAAACCCAAGGTGTCAGTTCTAGTGCGTCCTTTGTGGGCGCTGTGGGCTGGCATCAAATTGACGGCAGTGGCAGGGGGCTTTCATATTTCTGTGTTGTTCTCAGCGATGTCTTTAGAAACAAAACTCAAAAGGAAAGCTCCCTGCCATCGAGTTGATTCCGACTCGCACGAGACCCAATGGAACAAGGCGGAACTGCCCCCGGGGGTGTCCAAGACGGTAATTCTTTAGGGGACTGCGAAGCCTCATCTTTCGCCCCCAGAGCACTTGGTGGTAGTTTCAAGCTGCTGCGCTTGCAGCCAGCAGTCCACTCAGGCCCCCGGGGCTGCTGCCTTTAGAACCAGGTGGGCGCGAAGGAAAGAAAGACGGTCCTCAGTGAGAGTCCACCGAGTCTCCTGGCCGTCCAGACGCACCGGCTCTCACCTCTGCCATGGAGCGGCCGCTGGACAGCCGTCTGCCCCGGAGTTCCCGCACACCCACGGCGACAGTCATCTGGTGGCCCTGACTCACACCCAGGACTTTGCCCGCCCCCACCCCCACACGGAGAAGATCCTAATCCATGGGGCGGCTCTTCCGACTCTGTTAGTGCCTCAGCAGCAGCGTGTACATGGCATGAGCTCTGCCCAAAGGAACAGCAACGGGGGCCTATGTAGTCTAATGAGAAGGTCGGAGGCACGGTGTTTCACCCTCTCGCTCACATCCCAGTGTTCCCATTATGGACTGGAGAGTTGGCAACCATGACTCATGAGCGTGCAATATTTTACAGGCAGCTCTGGGTGAATTCCACCCGGTTCTCACATAGTTTTTCATTGCCGGGCCATGGCGGCCCTGTAAAAGAAAATCACCGGAATCGCTTTGGTAATCAAATGTTAGAGGTCAGATACACAGATTGCACATTTTGCTAAGAAACCTGCAGCGGAGGGCCTGATCTTTGGGAAGGCTCCCTGCCTGTTTGTAGTTTTGCCTACAATGCAGCGTGCATGAGGTGTGCACTGCAGCGCCGCCAGAAAGAGTGCAGCCATGTGGAACCACGGGGCCCCGAGTTCATTTCCTCCTGGGTAGATTCTATCAGCTCCCACCCTCTCAGACTGCAAATCAGCAACCCGTAGACTTCCTTCTGGTTCGCTCCCGCTTTGAGTCGCGCCTTCACGCGGTCCTAAAGTAGCGTGTCGGCGAGGGCCACGGTCGTTGGCACGAATTTCTTGAGGGTGGAAGCCGCCTGTCTCTGTTCGAGGACTTGGAATTCCCTCGGGAAAGTCATGGCCCGCGCAATGGAAACGACTTGGCTCGGCGTTTCTCCCCGGATGGAAAAGAAAAGTGGTTCAAGTTATGCGATGCGGGGCCGAGAACCAGGGCTCGCTCTTGGCGGGGGGGGGGCGGAGAGTGGGGGGGGGCATTGTTTCAGGCCAGGCTGGGCAGCCCCGGGAAGTGGAAGGGCAGCCACGCTTGGCCTTTACCCACGTGCAGGCGGCAGCCCCGTAACCATTCGGGTACCAAGGGACGTGAACCGGGGCAGACCAGGGTCCCTGAGATAGATGCTCCCAAGGCAGCGGGGAAGTGAAGGAACGAACGGTCTCCGGCCCTGGTTCGAGCCACAGGTCAGAAGGGAAGCAGAAGAGGAAGGGTGAGACCCTCACGGGCTTTCTTCCCATGACTTTGGACCTCCAGCAGGCCAGCCATGCGGGTGCATTTGGCAGCGTTTTGCTCCCCACAGCACCTGGAAGAGGGATGTGTCAGTGAACCCCAGCAGCCAGCTTCTCAGTGCCCGGCCCTCCCTCCGCGCCCCTCCCCCGGCTGGGTCCCGCAGAAGCTGATCTTCCAGGGGAATTTGTTTTCCAAGCTTGAAAAACAAAATGACCGGGAGGGTAAGAGAAAACCAAAGCCTTCAGTCCTTGGGCCTCGTGCCATCAAACGTCTTGAGCTCCAGCCCCGGGTTTTTGTGTCCCTTTGAAATAGACACGGCTTGGGTTGAACCTGGACTTCCTCGCATCTGGAGCAGAGGAGGAAGAATATACTATTTTTAAAAGGAACTTTCTGGAAAGTGGACAAAACCTGATAATTAAAAAAATAAAAGCCGAGCCCTCAGCTGCACAAACAGCCCTTGTTCTCTTCCAGCAGAAGTCTGTCAGGAGTGCCCACCTTCCACTCCCTGAAAGAGGAGCAATTAGGGAGACCAGGAAGCTGTGCTGTGCCTGTCTGTTCTCCAGCAAAACCTTTTCAATCACCTCCTTTGATCTAACTGTGAGCATGGGGAGGGGGCGCTCCACTAACCTGTCTTGCGCCTCCAGCCCTATTTGGAGGCATTGTGTTAAGGGAATGCTCTCTCTCTCTCTCTCTTCACATATTTTTTTTGAATCTGGGTGTACACATCTGTCTTTATACCCAGCAGCTTTTCTGGCCCCAAACAAGTTCTCCGCGAGTTTCCCCAACTGAGCTCAGTGGGATCTCTGTCAGCTGCAAAATTTATGTCATCTTTTTCAGTCCTGAGAACTGTTCCTTCAGCTTTTCACATCTGGATCTAATTGGAAAGACATTAAGTGTGCTGGAAAAGCATATTTCAGGGCAGTTCTTTCTAGGCACCCCTATGAAAGGAGCTGATGGCTATAGGTTCACGTGGGATGAGCAGAGGCAACGTATCAAGCTGCAGACAGCACAAAACTATGCAAAGGCTGCGGAAAGCCTGACTGGCCTGCCCCAGGGTTTTAGACTTCCTTGGTCTCTGTCGAGAGTCATGTGGCATGATGCTCTCGCCAATGAAGGCTTTGTCCACCGGCTCGTGGGATCAGGACATGGCTAACAGGATCGTTGGGTATTTGTGTTGAATGTCAGGCTGGGACGGGTTTTCACAGCCTTGTATGCTGGCATCTGGATGTGTGCTACAAAAACATCAGGAAGGAGCAAGAGGTTGGTCATGAACATGCCGTCACCTCCTTGCCTCATCGTCCCTCCAGGGGTGGTGATAGCGTCCCCAGGGCCGCCACACCCTGCGGGTGTCCTGCCGATACGTAACGATAGAAGCATGTACTCAGCTTGGAGCATTGAAGCAGAGACACAACAGGCATGTACTCTGTGTGCTTCCAGCAAAAATCTTTACCCCATAATCTCCTGCACGTGCAGCACGTGTTATTAGGCTTTACATAAGGGAAGGAGGTGGGCCGACCCAGTGGCTGTGACAATGGGCTCAAACATGACGACCAGGGGGAAGGCGGTGCAGGACTGGGTAGTGTTTCAATCTGTCCACCATGAGGCTCACGATGAGTGGGAAACAACTTCAATAACAACCATGCACAACGGGCTGAGCCCTGGTGGCGTAGTGGTTGTGCGTGGGACTGTGGCCCACTGGGTTGGAGGTTCAATTCCAGCTCCCAGGAGCAAAGGCTGGGCCTCCTACTCCCACCACCTGAGGGCAGTGATGCCTAAAAACAAAACAAAACAAAAACAAAAGCAACCACACACAACCCGCTCAGGACGGCCTGCAGAGGGGCCTGGAAATGATCAGATGGCATAATGGCATGCCGCATGTTCAGATGTATGTTCGAATCGCCCCAAAACCAAACAACTTGATTCCGATTCATAGTGACCTTATAGGAAAGGGTAGGACTGACCTTGTGGGCTCCTGCCACCGTAGCTCTTTACGGAAGGAGAAAGCCTCATCTTTCTCCCAAGGAGCTGTTGATGGTTTCCAACTACTGACCATGTGATTAGCAGCCCAACTGATACCCACTGGAAGAATACTGGGCTCCTCCTTCCCATGATCGGTATTGTTTTTGAAACCCCGAACTTGTCAGCTGCTCAGCGACGGCTGAATCTCTGAAGCTCCAGTCACCCACCGGTGTCTTCCGAAGAGTAAAATGAGCCTCCAGGTTCCTCTCTAAAGACCTTCCCTCACCACATGTGTGGCTTTCATTCAGTGAAGTTTCTTAACCTTATTTCAGTTAGGGACCCGTTCCGCAGGCTGGCGAGGCCAATGGATTTGACACAGAAGATAATTTTTAAATGGCATAAGATAAAGTGACATGAGATTTCAATAGTAGTATCAAAATACAATTGTCAAAAGATGCTTAAAATACACGTGTGCTATTGTAATGGGGTTTTTTGGGGGGTTAAATATGGTTTCACAAGGCTCAGCAGTTTATTAACTACGCTGCTGTCCGATGTACAACAGAAGGAAACACTGCCCAGCCCTGGGCCTCTCACATAATCATTGTTGTGTGTGAGCTCATTAGTGAGATCACCGTTCAATCCATCTCATTAAGGGTCTTCCTCTTTTTTTTATGGACCTTTTACATTACCTAGCATAATGTCCTTCTCTAAGGACTGGCCCTTTTTGATAACATGGCCAAAGTATGTGAGACATGGTCTTACCCTCCATCCACCTTTCTAAAGAACATTCTGGCTATACTTCCTCCAAGACAGACTTGTTGATTCTTCTGGCAGTCCATGGGACTTTTGATATTCTTGGCTACCACCATCACTCAAATCCAACAAGTTTTCTCCAGTTCTCCTTATTCAGTGTCCAACTTTCAGGTGCTAACGAAGTGACAGAAAATAGCCTGGTTTGGGTCAGATGCACCTTCATCTTGCAAGTGATACCTCCACTTTGTAACATTTTAAAGTCTTTTGCAGCAGATTTCCCCAACTCTATGCATCATTAAACCCCCTGGGTGTTGACTGTTTGATTGTATATCCAAGTGACACACAATCCTTGACAGTTTAAACCTTTTCTCTGATTCTCTGCTACTCATTGGTCCAGGGTGAGAATTTTTTTTCCATGTTGAGATATAATTCATATTGGAAGCTGTAGTAGTTGACCTTCATCAATAATTCCTTCAAGTCCTCTTTACTTCCAGCAAGCAGGGTTGTGTCATCTGCCCATTACAGGTTGTTCATCCTGATGCCACGTTTTTCATGTAGTCTAGCTTCTTGGAGTCTAGTTTACTCTCGGATAGGGAGAGTAAACACAGTGAAAGGAAGCCACCTTACACTCATTCCCTGATTTTTAAACCATATAAATGCCTCTTGGCCTATAAAAGGTACTCCACAAGCACAATTAAATGTACTGGAATTTCCATTCTTTGCGATGTTATCCATAATTTATTGTGACCCTCAAAGGTGGATGCCTTTGTATAGAGGCCAGCATTGTTCTGTTATTCTGTGCTCTCACTCAAGATCCATCTGACATCAGCAGTGATCTTCCTCATTCTATGTTGTCTTCGGAATAAGCTCAACTTTATAACCGTTCCCTGTTGATGTATGGCTGCAACTATTTTCGCATTGTTCTTAGTGGAATTTTAGACTCAGGTAGTAGTGGTATTGTTTGACAATTTTGGCGTTCTATTGGGTCACTTTTCTTTGGAACAGCAACAAATGTGGATCCCCCAGCTGTCCAGGTAGCTGTTTTCCCAAGTGAGTGCACTTCCCGTGTTGCATTCGTCTGCCAAAACATCTCCAGGATTAGTCCATCAATTCAGGAGTCTGGTTTTTCACCCATGGCTTCAATGCAGCTCCAGCTTTCCCCATCAATACCAATGTGCTGCCTCCTGAAAGGGTTGAATGAACATCTACCAATGCTTCTTGGTACAGTGAATCAGCCATTTAAGATCAGTGTCTCCTTTTCACAATCTTAAAAAAATCTCATACCCCCCCGTCTGCTCCAAATATTTCCCTGTCAGCTAAAATGATGTGCTAACCTTTATTTTCTCTAGTTTAGACTTCTTTTTTTTTTTGTCTATAGCTGGGGTGTGAGAGGAAACCATCTACAATAGGCCCATTTTAGAACTTTGTCAAAATTCTTCCTTAGGAAAGCCAGTCACTTGATTCCTGGGTTAGTCCAGTGAAAAGTCAAACTGGAATTGCATTGGGAATGGATCCGTGATTGAAATAAGAAAGAGTGAGAGGGTGGGGCTGAGGGTGGACAATGGCCTGTCTCTAAATGAATCAGGAAGCCCCACAACGACTGGCCCAATTCAGCATCTCTCAGCTTATTGTTAGGGACTCCAGTTAACTGGCAGTCTTTGGTCAATTCTGGTCACCTCTGACAATGAGATAGAAGAGACTGTCATTAACCTTCTCTATTTAAATCTGCTATCCTGCAGCATATTAGAAAAGCAATTAGTAGGAGGCCCTGAGTTTTGGTAATGGTTGAGAAATAATTTGGAAAAGGATAGTGGTAATGGTAGTGACACATACAAAACATCCTACATGACGAGACCAAATGAGCAGTAAAGGGACAAGAAAGACAGGAAAGGCAAAAATGGTGGATGTCACAAGAGACTGAAACTTGCTGAGTAATATTCCATGCTATGAGCAAGATATTGCTTAACCATTTGCCTACTGTAGCATATTTGGGCTATTTTTAAAGTGATGTTAGGTAAAACTATCATAGATATTGACATACAAGGTTTATTTTATTTTTGTGGATATAAAATTCCTGTTTCTCTGGGACAAACGCTCAGGAGTGCTACATCTAGGTTGTACGGTAGATGGTTAGCTTTTAAAAGGACTGCCTGTCTTCCAGTGGGACCTCACCATCATCCATTCCCTCTAGCATCGTCTGAGAGCCCATTTCTTCTTGGCAACCTTATTGTCATACAGTAATCCCTTACAAGGTCTTGATGTTGAACGTCTTATCATGTGGTAATGTATCGTTTGTTCGTCCTTTTTTGGTAAAATGTCTCTTCACATCCATTGCCCATTTTTAAAAAAAATTTTTTTAGGTATCACTGCCCTCAGGTGGTGGAAGTAGGAGGCCCAACCTTTGCTCTGTGGAGCTGGAATTGAACCTCCATCCCAGTGGACCGCAGTCCTGCGCACAATCACCACACCACCAGGGCTCAGCCCCTGATTGCCCATTTTCTAATGGGGTTGTTTTCTCGTTTTAGCCGTTAAGTTTTGAGAGAGCTTTCTGTGTTCTAGATATGAGGCATTTTGTAGATATTTACATACACAGGTAGCATTGCGGTTCAGCTCTCAGGTACTAGCTCACCGCTGCCGGCTAGTCGGGCAGCTAGCAGGGCATCCCTGCTTCCATGGAGATTTACAGTCTTGCAAACACAATGGGGCAGTTTTACTCTGCCCTAATAGGAGCCTGATTTATGGTGGTTCCGTCGGATTCTTGGTTTGCAAATATCTTCTTGTGTTTTCATCCTCTTATGGGGGTCTTTCACAGAAAAAAAATAGTTTTTGATTTTGATGAAATCCAATTGAGCTATTTTACTGTTCTGGGAATTTGGTTTTTCTTTCTTTCTTTTTTTTTTTTTTTTAAATGACTAAAGCTGCCGCCATCAATCTCCTCCTTAGCACTCATCTTACTCCAGCCTGACTGCAAAAAAGGTTGTTGACCAGCTCACCAGCTCCCTCCAACTTTGTTGTTGCTGCATATTCTCATAGGGGCCGGTCATAATTTAAGTGGAACCTAATGGCCACAGAAAGAATAAAGTCCTAGATTTTTATAACGCGTGTTCGCTTTTGGTCCCTCGTCTTTCTTAGGTGGTAGAAGAAGTCTAGTTAGATTTCAACCGTTTTATCTTGTGTTTCTATTTTTGAGGTTGGCGATTGCTAGGGAAATCCTCCCTCCATCATTTGTCATTCAGGCACCCAATTTCTACCTCCTACACCAGAGCGTCTCCTGTGAAGGACCCTCCTTGCTGAAAGGGAAATGGAGAATGCACCAAGTAGGTGCCCCTGGTTGGACCCTTCGGAGATGCTGTCACAGAGGGCCTATCTGCAGGGAGGGAGGAAATCTTAGATACTTCCTGGCATACCTCCTTATAGCACAGAACGCCGTGGTCACATCTCCAGGTCATCTCCAGGATGTAGCCGGACGGGCACCATCCACTTGATCTGAGCAGTGATGCCAGGTCAGTGGGGTCCTACAGACGATAAGATAGATAAGACCCGGTTCCTAGGGATTTACTACTTAGTAGGGGGATATAAGCATGTAGATTTCAGGGCTGAGCCCGGTGGTGTAAGTGGTTGAGTGCGGGACTGTGGCCAGTGGCCTTGGTGGTTCAAATCCAGTGGTGCTGGGTGGCTCCCACGACCACCAGAGGGCAGTGAGGCCCACACACACAAAAAAACCATGTAGATTTTCCATGTGTGAATGTAGGAACATGGTACCACTTGTGGCAGGGACTCCCCAAGCTACTTCCTGTTCCCCTCAGCTCCTAGCTACACTAGATCAGTTACCCAATCTCCTGTGCAGTCAGCGCAGCCATGCCACAGAGCTCTGGCCAACGCGATGTGAGCCCTCTCAGCCTATGCACTCTCTTCCATTGCATTGTCCTTTCACTGGCTGAGTGGAGAGACCCACGATGCGGGTCCCGAGGAGGGCGAGTCACAAGACAGAAAGGGACCCTGACTTCCCCAGGCCCAATGTCTGGAACTCCCACTTGGCATTTCTGTGGGCCCTGAGGTCCTGAGTGTTTGTTTTGCAGTTGGCATGCCTTGACAAACATACAAATAGGCTAGAAGAAGTTAATGCTCCCATCCAGGTAGAGGAGGTGTCCCTATCACATCGCAGATACTATAAGCCCGACTGGCATTTTTAAGTAGCGGTATTGCCTGTTCGACTCTCATCCATTCATTTCTTTTTCGTAAATAATTCTTTTTCTGAAATTCATTCAATAATTTCTTTTTATGATTTCTTCGTTCTCTGACCAACAGTATTAGCTGTACAAAGCACTAATGTTTCATCCTATTAAATTACAAATGGATAAGGTAATTATTTTTATATGCCATCAAGTCCTAAGATTCTGGCCACAAGGATATAAAAGTACCAAAAATAATTTAGAGATCGCCCAGGACTTGTTTAAAAGTATTTTCAGGCTGAGCCCTGGTGGCCTAGTGGTTGTGTGCAGGACTGCGACCCACAGGGTTGGCAGTTCGAATCTAATGGCAGCTTTCTGGGAGCAAGGCTGGGCTTCCCACGCCCACCAGGGCAGTGATGCCACAACAACAGCAACAATAAAAGTATTTTCAAATCTGACTGGAAGTTCAAAGGGGAGGATTGAAATCACTTGATGCTTTTAGGTCCCCCTCATACTTTTCAGTAAATTTTTTACCTTCATGATAACTTAATTCATACTCCTTTCTAATATATATCCAAAGAGGGACATTTTTAATTCTGGCATGATCAGTCACTCTTCCTGCTGGGCTTTGATATTACCAGCTACTGGAGGCATGATGTGCCTATAATCTATTTCAATATATCATTCTATCTTACTGAATGCCAAGCATGCTCAAAGAATGCAGTTGCTTGATGGAACGTCCTTGGTCTTAACTTGGTTTTGACTTGAAATTGCATATTGGAATGCTTCATGTTATGTTTTACCCCTAATTTATAAATCTGTGACAGATTTCAACTTCCATCTACTTTGCCCACTTAAGAGGATTAACTATCAGCAGTGGCGTTTAACATGATATCCTTAGAGAAAAAAGAAAAAGAGAAATATTCTGCTTTTAAAAGGGAAAATATCCTCAGGCCAG
>PVJH01014819.1:0-56604 GCA_004026705.1 Nesogale talazaci | reverse complement strand
CCGATGTAGTACCGGAAAAGGAGCACCTTTGGTGGAAAGGAACTCGAACTATGACTGAGGAAGAACTGACTCCCAAAGTAGTTTCAACTTTAATGACGTGGATTGAGCAAAGCTTTTAAGTTTTCAAGGGAATGTGTTTCTGGACCATGGCACTAAGGAACACAGTCTCGGAGGACACTTAGGTCAATTGGATACCATAGTCCACAAAGATCTCTGGGTTGTCCTCTCAGCTTTTGGGCAAACATCTAAGAAGCAAGTATTGGTTTCTTCCTGTCAAGTGCAAAGAATATTGAAGATAAGAGATGGAAAGAGAAGAACTAATGACCTACAGGAACTCCAGCCTCTATTGCTCTGAGACAAAAGTATCTGCATGTCTAACACCACTCCTGACTGCTCCGAACAGTGGCCCAATAAACGGTCCTAGAGAAAGTGGAAGAAAATGTGGAACAAAACCCCAAATCATAAAAACGACCGGCCTTAAGAGTCTTACAGACACACAAATTCCTGGAATTCCTGTGACTATAATTCCTAAACATACTCCAGTGACCCAGTTTTAAACCAAATGGTAGACAAGCTTACAAAATGAACAATAAGACCAGTATCTATTCTAGAGTGATCATATACATTTTAACAACCACCCTTCCCCACCAAACCAAACCAAACCAAACCAAACTAAACCAAACCAAACCAAACCAAACCCAAACCTAGGGTTTTCAATTTAGTCATGCAATTGTCTAGTCTTAATTTGCTATGTCTTATTAAAAGTTAATATATGTTATGGTAAAATATAGGCTACATACATTGGCAGCATTTGCCAATGAATAAAGCACAGGAAACAGGAATGTATATAAAAGAATGACAAAGGGAAATGGTTAGCACTGGAAGACTATGGGAGAAGTGCTGTGACATTGTGGGGATTACAATCAATGTCAGAAAACAAAACGCGTAGGAATTAATAGGATATTATTTTGCTCTGTAAACTTTTGCCCAAATTTCTTTCCCCTTCTCCTCCTCTAGCCTGCCCTTTTCTCTCTCACCTACACAATGCAAAATCACACACAAAAAAACAAAAAGTATAAGACATTTTGAGTGCAGTTGCATCACACCCAATGGTATTTTTAATGGCCTCCTATTCATTTGAAAGCCAGACAATGGATAAGGAAGACCAAAGAGAAATTGATGCAAGAAAATTGAATATACCATGGACAATCAGAAGACCAATTACATCTGTCTTGCAAGAAGTATAGGCAGAATGACAGGAAGAAGTGATGAGGAGACATTGTTTTATTACATACTTTGGATATGTTATCAGGAGATACTATTCTCTGGAGGAGAACGTCATGCATGGTAATGTAGAGGTCAATGCAAACATGACAAGGTGACATAACAATTGACTCAAGTATAAGAAATAATTTACAGAAAGCTGCAGAACCAGCCACAGCTTTTTTTTTTTTTTTTACATATAGTCACTTTTAGTAAAAACGGACTCAACAAACCCCTTGAAATATAATGTCCGAGATGGTGTAGTTGTAAATGCTTAACCACTAGTGGAAATAATTGTGGGTCTAACATGCCAGTCATTTCCAGGAAGAAAGATGTACATTCTGCTTACATAAAGGTTTATAAGCAGGCTGAGCCCCGGTGGCGTAGTGGTTGTGTGCAGGACTGTGGCCCACTGGGATGGAGGTTCAATTCCAGCAGTGGGGCTGGGCCTCCTACTCCCACCACCGGAGAGCAGTGATGCCACCCCCCCCCCCCCAAAAAAAAACCCAAAGGTTTATAAGCTTGGCAGGCCTATGGAGGCAGTTCTAATCTGTTCTATAGGATATCCAGCATTGGGAACCAACTTGATGACAATGGATTTTTGTTATTGTTTTGAGTCGATCTTTAGAAATAGGGAGCTCTGCTGCATAGTAAGCTATGCTTTCTGCTGCTAAACACTTGGTTGGTGGTTCAAACCCAGTAGGTGCTCCATGAGAGAAAGATGAGACTTTCTGTTCCCCTAAAAATGTATAGCCTTGGAAACCCACAGAGGCAGTTCTACCCTGTCCTACAGGATCACTCTCAGTCCAAATTGACCCATGGGCATGAATTTTGGTGAGGTTATCTCTTGCAATGTTGCTTTTGTCCCATACCACTATTCTCTTATAGAAAATTTGCTTCATTTCCTCTTATGTTAGATATTTAGTCAAGAATCAAGTGCTGTTTTTTGAAGGTATGTTCTATATATATTTAATCTTTTCTTTTATTTAATAGGAGCCCTGGTGGCACCGAGGGTAATACATGAGGCTGTTAAATATAGGGTCAGAGGCTTGAAAGCCCTTGTTTCCTACAGAGGAGAAAGATGTGGTTTCCTATTTTTTTCTTTTTTTGGGGGGGGAGGCATCACTGCCCTCTGGTGGTGGGAGTAGGAGGCCCAGCTTTGCTGCTGGATTTGAACCTCAACCCAGTGGGCCACAGTCTCATGCACAACCTCTGCGCCACCGGGGCTCAGCCCGTGGTTTCCTATTCCTGTAAAGGTTTAGTTTCAGAAACACACAGGGCAGATCTACTCTGTCCTCTAGGATGGCTGTGAGTCGGAGGGGACTCAATGGCAGTGGGAGTGAGCTATTCCTCAGTAATGAGATTTTCTTCTGACCGTTGGTATGTCCACTTGTAAATGATCATCTGTAGGGATAGCTATTGAGTTGGAATGAGGATCTACTTCTTCTGAAAAGAAATGACATTTGCAAGCAGGTGGGGTAGGGCAACTCTAACTCACTTCCGTCCAGACATAGTGACCCTAAAGGTCAGAGTGGAACGTCTTCTGTGGATTTCTGAAGCTGTAAGTCATTGTGGGAACAGAACGTCTCACGTCTCTCCAGCTGCTGGGTTCAAACTACTGACATTTTCATGATCAGCTCAATGCAGGTCTTACGATACCACCAGGGCTCCAATTAATTGGTGAGATGGTGTGTGCTGTTCAGTTACTTCTGACTTAATCAAACCAGCGATGAAGTCAGTTTGCAACTAAGAATTTGCTTTATTAGAATGTTCAATTTAGTTTTAAGGTGTCGTGTTTTGGCTTTCCCATCTGAAAGTGTTTGCTTTCTTTATCTGGGGCCCTGAAAACCAGGGTTTGTCTTTCGAAAATCCTCTGAAACTGCTGGCTACCCTGCCAAATTTCTCTGAACTAATGCTTCAGACAGGTGATTGCCTCTGAGGTAAAAGATGCACTCAATATTGACTTCACTTCTTTGGGCTCCCCTTTTGTTCTAGAATGTATTCCCTTAGGTTATCATGGCCTTGGGATCTTTCCAGTGTCTTCAAACAGATGATTTTTTCCATTCATTCCTGCTCTTTTAGGTTATACTTTTTTAATGCATCTGTCTGGGACAACAAGATTTTATTGAAAAATGCAATGCTATTTTCAAGCTTTAGAATTAAAACAAGAATATAGATTTGTTTTCTTCCTCCTCAACTAGTAAGTATATTCCTTGAGATCTTCTCTCCTGTCCTTCCACTCACCTGGATTTTTATCAATTATTCAAATCAGCTATACTTCTTAATGTCTCAGAGTCCCAGAGTACATTTGTTATTTTTGCTACCTGGAATGCTCTTACGGCTTCTTTTAACCTATAAAATCACATCATCAGCTGGATGTCTGGTTGGTGATAAAAGAAGTAAGAGCCCCCAATAAAAGTATTTTTTTAAAAAAATAACACATCATCATGTAGGCCTTAGTTTTAAATATCATTTTCAGAGAAGACCACTTTTATCTTTAGGACTAGGTTAGATATTCCTGTATTTCTTCTCACAGCAATTGCAGAATTGAAATTACTAGATTAGTTGTAATCTAATATTTTATGACTGTGTGAGCACGATGCCAGATACTTAGTAAGTGTTCCTCAAATTAATGTAACCCATCTTGGCATATGTTAAACTAGATCAATATTTTTCCCAATACTTTTTTATAGTAAAGAAATTCCAAGATTAAGTACATTTTATGATATATGTGTGTTTGAAATAATTACAATTTACAACAGCCAATCTTTAAAACTGCAGAAATTTCACAGTACACAAAGTGCTTGGACTTAGTTAATCCCTACATTTAACACTTAAAAAAATATTTTAGCTCTTTTTTTGTCTGCCTGTGACGATGCACACTTAAAAATCACGTGGCAAGGTAGGTTCTAGACATTGAACCTCAGTTCAATTGAACCTCAGAGAGCTTTTAGGCAAAAGAAATTTCATTTCATAATGAGTATCTCAAGTCCTGGGTGAGTGAAATCAAAATCAGAGAAGCTCGAAGGGCAACTTCCTCATAGCCATATTTAACAACACAAACCACAGAGCTGGCGTTTGACTGACATGGATGAAAGGTTTGCTGCCTCCAGTTTAGTGCAGCAGTCTAGACAGTTCCACAAACGGCACAACACAGGGAGGTTTGACACATGGGACTAGTGTCATGAGCTAAAGAACTACATACTTGACAGACTCCTTCAGTCAGTCATGATCCTTTTACTGTCAGGTCATCAGATAGTCCCAGCAAATAAGGTTTGTGCTTGCCAGATTTGTTTTCATAGTTAACTAGTCCTTGCATGAAAGAATAATGGCTTAGGAAGCAAAAGCAGATGGGGGTAGCATTTCAACTGGTAAATGGAACAATTTTCTTTTCAAGGAATTCCCGGTGGTTAATTGCAAATGGTGTCACCACTAAGTAAGTAATAGCTAATTCACATTTATTCTCCTTGCTTTCCTCTTTTGCTCTCCCTTTGGCTGCTTCACATATTTATTGAATTTGGAAATAATTACTAGAAATACTCAATGATTATACTTCACATCTGCTTAATTGTTCCTTCCCTAACTCTTCAACAATTCTTTCTCTTTGAAATGAATTTCCTCTTTAAGATTCTATAGTGTCTTCACTTCTGCACTAAACTTTCTTCTATTTTAATCTTCCTTGGTCTTTCTCAATTTTTGTTTTCCATTTCCTCTTTATTACAAAGACTTTTATGACTTGAATTTTTTTGAAATGGTAGTGCCTTTAATTTATCATAGAGTTGGGGGCATATAAAAACAATAGAGAACTAGAACCTGAAAATCAAGCTGAACACTAATAAAAAGGATTAGAAAATTCATTTGAGCCTCACACATTTTTCATTAGTTCATCTTTTCCATATAAATAAGATTTGGGATTTCAAACTATGCACCTCATTTCAGTATGTCAAACATGCTTTTCTTCCATTGCTTTACATACTGCTTCTGAGAACTGAAATGATTTGGCCCAAGATGCAATTTCTGTCAAGTATTGGCATGGATCATTTGAAATAGGGACCACAATAAGGTGCCATTTACAATAAGGTGCCACTGGAGTGGAGGAATCACAAATATATATGTCTTCATTCATGACAAGTAAACTTCAGTTTAATATTTCCAACTATTTTTTTTACATTCACAATTACTAAACAGTCCCTCAAAATCACTAGGTCCCTAACTGCGTAACATATCTAGAGTACTTTATCTCAAGACTTGACCTATGGTAGATCCAGTGGTTTGTCTTACATTGAGCCAGTCAGTCCTCATGATCTTTGTCCCATGTATGTATGCACGTATATATGTAAACAACGCCTTTAGTTTAGGGAACTGCTCTTATTTAGCATCCTCCTTTTAGTGTAACTTCTCCTTTTTTCTTCCTTCAAATGTTCAACAACAATTTCTATGCTTTAAGATTGTATGTTTGCACCACAGTGATGAGAAACATTGTTCTACTAGAGATTGTCATCCAGGAGAAAGCCTGCTAGAGAGGAAAAAGAACAGTTAGGAAATGGGCAAAGGTCACCTCTGACCTCCTTCAGCTATACGAAGAGAAGGAGAGTCCAAATCCACTTAGGCTTAGAAAAGGCAAAATGGTGGAGAAAGAAAAGAAGATAAAAGATTCACATATATTTGTATACACCTAAAATTATTCACATTAATGCCTCACTTTTCATGTGTACTTTAGGAAGATTGTTAACTTCTTGGGGAAGTAATCTGTAAAGTGTAGCGTAACATCCAAATGTTGCAGAATGTGGATGCTACATTTGTGAAAGGAGATGGTAGATAGGCAACATGTGATTTCTATTTAAATTGCTCGCATCTTGTACACAACATGTAGAAAATACAGAGTTTGCATATGTTCCATGGTAAATAGAATTTTTGAGATTTGGTTGACTTGAAAAATCCCTGGGCAAAGATTAATAGATCACATAGTACAGGAGAGCATGACAGGGACCACTGGTCTCAGTTATATGTTTCAGAACAATGGACCCATGAACCAAGAAGCATAACCCACAGATTGACATTGTTGTGTTCTTTCCCCCTATTTATTTAATATCCCGGCTGAATAAATAATCTAAGAAGATGAATATTGAAATAGAATGCTGCATCAAGGTTGGAAGCAGAATTCATGAACAACCTGCAATACGAAGAAGATGCAACCTCGCCTGCTGAGAAGAGAACTTGAAGCACTTAGTGACGAAGATTAAAGAACACAGTTTTCAGTATGGACTACATTTCAAAATAGAGAAAACAAAAGTTCTCATAACCGGACTGAGAAATAGCATCAGTATAAATGGAGAGAAAAGTGAAGGAGTTAATTTTCTTTTACCACCTGGCATTCTGTTGTGCTCACCCTCCGGACACTGTAGACAAATGGGTACATTAGAAAATGTGCTGAAGAAAGCTGATGGTACCTGACTATCAAAAGATATAGTGTCTTGAGTCTTAAAGGCTTGAAATCAAACAAGCAGCTATCTGGCGCAGAAGCAATAAAACCATGGAAGAAACACACCAGCCTGTGTAATCATGAGGTGTTGAGGGGATCAGGTAGCAGGCATCAGAAGACCCAAAACAAAACAGCATTATTGAGAATGAGGGGATCAGAGCAGAGACCCAAATCCCATCTGTAGATAATCGGATATCCCCTCACAGAAATGTAACAAGGAAGGGATGAATCAACCAGGGTAAAGTATAACACCCATGAAGCACACAATATTCCTTTGGTTCTTTGGGAGTTTCTCGCCCCCTACTATCGTAACACCAATCATGTCTCTCAGTGCCGGCTAAGCCAGAGCATGTATATTGGTAGAGATAAGAGATCATGACACATGGAATCCAGGTCAGATAAACCCCGCAAGAACAGAAATGGGTAATTTCTCTTGGTTATATTACACATGATCAGTCCCCACCAGGTACCTCACATTCACCTTACCACTGAGTTTGGATCGCTTGTTGTTCCCTTGTCCCTGGGTTAGTCAAAGTGGCCTAGCTCAGAAGCAACAAAGCCCATATGGAAGAAGCACACCAGCCTGTGTGAGCACAAGGTGTCAAAGGGATCAGTTATCAGGCATCAAAGAACTAGAAATCAAAACATTGCATGCCCACCTTCCTGATATGATCATTAAAGAAAAGGGTGTGCATAAACAAATGTGGTGAAGAAAGCTGATGGTACCTGGCTATCAAAAGATATAACATCTGGATTCTTAAATACTTGAAGGCAAACAAGCAGCCATCTAGCTCAGAAGCAACAAAGTCCACATGGATGAAGCACACCAGCCTGTGGGACCACTAGGTGTTGAAGTAATCAGGCATCAAAGAACTAAAATTTTTATCATTATGAAATAGGAGGAGTATAGATTGGGGACCCAAAGTCCATCTGCAGGCAAAGTGACATCCCCTTACAGAAAGGTCATGGGGAGGAGACAAGCCAGTCAGGGTATATTGTAGCAAAAGTGAAACATGTAACTTTCCTCTAGTTCTTTCCAATTAAAAGGATCTACATGTAATCTCTTCCCTGGGGTACAGACAACAGGAAAAGGGTTAAGGGAGCCATCAGATAGTGTATGACATGACAAAGTAATAATAATTTATAAATTATCGAGGATTCATGAGGGAGGGGTTGTAGAG
This sequence comes from Nesogale talazaci, assembly GCA_004026705.1. Taxonomy (NCBI): domain Eukaryota; kingdom Metazoa; phylum Chordata; class Mammalia; order Afrosoricida; family Tenrecidae; genus Nesogale; species Nesogale talazaci. The sequence goes on along the minus strand of PVJH01014819.1, from coordinate 48,678 downwards.
AGGGAGGGGAAAATGAGCTGATACCAAGGACTCAAGTAGAAAGCCAATGTTTTGAGAATGATTAAGACAACAAATATACAAATGTGCTTAACACAGTGGATGTAGGCATGGATTGCGATAAGAGTTATATGAGGCCCCAATAAAATTATTTTTAGAAAAAGAAAAGAAAATTAAGGACATAGAAGCCCTCAATAAAATGATTTAGAAAGAAAAAAAAATAGCAGAAATGGGAGTAGCAATACTAGCAGAGTAGAGGAAAGATGGGAAGAGAAGGGGAGGAAAGGGGAACTGATTGCAGTGATTGATGCATAGCAATCCACCTCCTCCAACGCACATACATGTGTGTGCATGCGTGCCCACCAACTGGGGGAACTAAGAACAGAAACATGGATGGAAGGAGAGAGCAGTTGGTATAAGATAGGAAAATAATAATAATTTATAATTTATCAAGGGTTCATGGGAGAGGGGGGTGACGGGGGGGGGGGGATGCTGTGATACCAAGGGCTCAAATTGATAGAAAATGTTTAGTAAAAGATGATGGCAACACATGTACAAATATGCTTATAAAATTGATTTATGGATTGTTATATGAGCTGCAAGAGACCCCTGTAAAATGATCTTTTTTGTTTTAAATGTAGATTTTATATTTAATATGATTCTCTCTTTGTATCGGCAGTTCTGAGTGAGAATATCATCCTGAAGGCTCGGTGGGCAAGATGTACTTCATTCTATTTTCCTCCCCCTTCATTTATTCTCATGTATTCTGGCCAGGTATTTCTCTCTCCCCAAGCTGCAGCTTTAGTGTTGACCTCCAAGGCAAGTTTACCTGGGGGAGAGAGGCAGGTGCCCCTGTAGTTGGAATTGTGGTTGTGTTCTCAGACCTCTCCACTGGTTCTCTGCTCCATTGCTTCATGCTGCACTCACATCTGGGAACACCATATTTAAGTTTGTTCCTCTTTACCTGTGGAGATATAAAAAATACACTCCCCTTGGGTGGGTTAGTACCCCATTCTCTCTCTACTTAACACCATCTGACCTCTCACATCCCAGCGTCCCACCGTAGTTGGTGACTATATGTCGCCCTGGATTTGGTCTGGCCCCAGCTGTACTATGTGTATAATGTAGATTTTTTCCCAATACCACTTTTGTATTTTTAAAAAAAATATTATTAAGCTTAACTCAGTGAACTCATACTGTCCATGTCCTTTTGTCCTTGGTTAACTTCACTTAGCATAATTTTCTTCAGTTCTTCCCATGCAGAGATGTGCTTCATATGTTCATCACTACTTTTCAGTGATGCTTAGTGCTCCATTGTATGTACGTACCACAACTTTTTAATCCATTCATCAGTTGATGGATATTTGTACTGTTTGCAACTTCTTGTGATTGTAAACTGTGCTGTGATGAACATTGGGGCACATATGCCTGGTCGTGGATTATTACTTGTCTCTTCTGGGTATATGCCCAGTAGGGGTATTATTGGGTCATATGGTAGCTCAATTTCCATCTGTTTTAGATATCTCCAAATTGATTTCCATAGTGGCTGTACATACCTACAGGTCCACCAGTGGATAAGACTCCCTATTTCCCCACAACCTCTCCAACACTTGTTGTTTTCTAATTTTTTGAATTGGGCTCTCCATGAGGGTGTGAGGTGATATCTCATTGTTGTTTTGATTTGCATTTCACTTATGGCTAATGATTGAGAAAATTTTATCATATATTTATTGGCCATTCTGATTTGTGCTCTGTGAAACTTTTGTTCTGTTCCTTTGCCCACCTCCACAGTGGGCAATTAGTTTTGCTCTTTTTGAAAGCTATCAGGGTATTGTAGATTTTGGTTATAAGGCCTTTTCCAACTTGTCATTTCTAAAGATGTTTTCCCAGTCTGTTTGCTTTCTTATTATTCTCTTGGTGAATTCTTTCAATGTACACAGGTGTTTTATCTTCATTATATCCCATTTATCTATTTATGTCTTCTCTGTGTTTGTGTCCTTCCCTATTTCTGATAGCCTATGAAATCCCTGTGCCAGTGTTTTCAAGTTTGGTGCTAATTCCCTCATTGATGGCCCTAGTAGTTTGGGATTTTACTTCAAGATCTGTGATCCACCATGAGTTTATCCTAGTGTACGGAGTGAGGTAAGGGTCTTGCTTCATTTTTCTACAGATAGATATCCATTTTTTCCAGCACTACTTGTTGAAAAATTTTAAAAATGAATTTTGTTTTACTTAGATCCATAACCAATACCCAGGGAAGCAAGAGTATTGCATTGGTCAAATATCTCCAAAGGATGGCTTGAAAAGGGTTAAAAAACAAAGAAGTCAACTGAGGACTGAGGTGGGCTTGATCAAGACATGGTATTGTCAATCAATTCATGTGCATTTGAAAACTGGGCAGTGATTAATAAGGTCAAGGAAGAACTAAAAATATGGTTTTGGTGAAGAGTATTGAAATGTGGACTCTCGGTAGAATGAAAACATACAGATCAGATACTCTTTAAAAGGGAGGATGGTAAGACACTGTTTTACATACTTTGGACATGTTATCAGAAGGGATAAATCCCTACAGAAGAACATTACACTTGGTTAAGCAGTGAGTCAGAGAAAGTGAAACCAATTGGTACTGCGGGTATGACAAAGGGCTCAAACATAGCAAAAATTTTGAGGATAACACAGGATCAGACAAAGTTTTGTATACAGGTATGTTACGGCCTGGATTGGACTGATTGGAACCTAACAACATGAACAATAAGACACTGTTTATTGTCAGTAGGCTTTCAATCTATCATACTTTAGATCTCATTTGATTTAATTCTTCCAATAATGTGTGAGTCATTTTAAACATCGTTGGAAACAAGACACTTTCTATCTTAACCTGTTATTGTATAACTGAAAATATGAGGCAGGATTTATGTATATAACTCTAAACTTTCTTACTGAAACTATAGGCCATTGTCTTGTTTCTAGTCTCTGAAGCAAGGTAGTAATTTCTATTCCCTCATCCACATGATCTAAGAAAAGAGATAATAAAAGAGAAAAAATTCCTAAAATGTACTTAGACATTTTCTTTAAATTCATGTTTTTCACCTTTAGTCATAATTCACAAGTTTTCAAATGAAGTTTCAAGATTGAATATTGACACACTTTGGCATGATGAGTCAAAATTTAACCACAAAATGCAGACTTGAGAAACAAACACAGCAGATGCTTATATAAAGAAGGCCTGCAGGATTTAGTTGGTTGAAGATTAATATCATTTTGAAACAGAAATTATGGTGTTTTGTTGGAAAGTCATATACCTCATGATATAAATGAGTTGTATAGATATTTTCATGTTGGCAAAATCATTCCTATGTCATTTTGCTAGTTGGTCTGTATCTTTGACTCTTCTCTAACCTACATATCCAAGTATTAAGTCCTACAGTGTCTACCTCTCAATAACATTTGAGTCGGGTCCCCTTTTCCACCTCTACTGCCACTACCTAAGTGTGAACTGTCCTAATTCTTATATTTTTGTCATATGGCAACTTATTCACTAGACTCTTTCATCCAAATTATGAAATGAGAATAAAAAATCTTGTGCTTCTCATGACTTTTATAAGGCACTTTGAATCTGCTATTACCACATCAGAATATACTTCCTATACATTTCTCAAAGTGTATCTTGCTGTACTAAATGTTTTCTAGTTTTTAAAATGATATGTGTGAATTTTGGTTCTTTGCTTGAGACCTTCCTCATTCCCACCAAATATCTGAGTTGGATTGTATAAATAGGAAGTGCGGGGCTCTAACATAGAGATTGGTCAGTTTGGCCATTCTGGCACATTTTGAATGAGCCATCTCAAAGGTGAAAAAGGGAGATTTGATTGCCATCAAGGAAGAAGAGCCAGGAGTGGAGCACAACCCAGAGACTCCTTTTTGATGACCTTTCTTGGCCCATGAGATAAAAGTGTTGTAAAGCAGAGGCGAGATGGAGAAACAGTGGCAGTCGAGGCAACAGCAATAAGAGCCTGACCATTAGACAGACTGAGAGGTGGGTTCCTGATCCATGGAGTGAGTCAGAGAAGTTACTTCAGGCAGCAGGTTCACTTGTGTAGTTGGGTGCCTCCTGGCACTTAATGGGAGAAACTATGTTGACCAATGAAGTTAGAACTAAGCACCTTTGAACATTTATTATCATTGCTAAAGGAGATTTGTAACATTTGCCTGAGGCAGCGGCTCAGGAGCTGTGAGATTGAGAAACCAAGAACCGGAGAGAGGTATGCCTGTGAGCATAGCGAAGAGTCACACTTGACAAGGGAACTGCTGTTTCCTGAGTATGTCTGAACTTATATTGCCACCTTTTAATGTCCTTTATAAATCCCACCATAGTGAGTATTGTCTATGAGTTATGTGTGGTCATTGCTATGAATTATTGAACCCATTTGAGAAGTAGAGAGTACATTGGGAGAGATAGTTGGTATCAGATGAGGTAAAGAAAGTTGGAGGATTAAAGTATGTCTTATTTCTGTCGCAAAGGAATTGGTCTTGGACTAATGTGATGTTTGATGGTTCTTCCTCTTTTTTTGAAGGCAGAACGGGTCAAATTTCTCTCCATACCAAGCACCACCATATATACACTATGAGGGGATTGAAAGGTCTCTCTCTCTCTCTCTCTCTCTCTCTCTCTCTCTCTCTCTAAGACACACCACATACACACGCACACACACACACACACTGATTTGGGGAAAGAAAGCTTTGAGAAAAAATTTTAGTAGACCCTAAAGATAATAAGGCATTGGGTGTTGTATTTGAACAGAAGACTGAGCTGCTCTTCACAATAAGAGAATACAAATGGATTTTTTTCTTTTTGCCCTGGAGTATGAAGAAAGACAAGAAACATTTCAGCTTAGGGAAATGCCAAGAGAGAAACTTCTTGGCAATAGTGTGATCAAGGGCCCCTGAGACTAGGAATGCCTTGCAGCAGTACAACATGGAGAAAACATACAACTTTCCTCTAGATCTTTAATATTCTCCCCCGACCCGATCCACTCTCATGACTCCAATTCTACTTTACAAATCTGGCTGGATTAGAGCATGAACACTAGCATAGATAAGAGCTCACAACACAGGAAATCCAGGACAGATAAACCCCTCAGGCCAATAATGAGAGAGTAGTGATACCAGGAGGGGAGGGAAGGGTGAGACTAAGAAGAGGCAGACTAAGAAAAGGCACTGTGGACAAAAGGATTGTACCCTCATTGTACCCTCATTATTTTGAAACTGGATAGGTTCCCTAATAAAACAATCAAGAAAACCAAACTCATTGCCATTGAGTTGATTCCAACCTAAGAAGCCCTCTTCATTTTCTGTATTGTCGGTGAGTTATGTGTCATCATTGCAGTGGAATGCAGAAGACCCTAGAGAAGTAACATGCTATGGGAGGGACAGTTAGTATCAGAATAATGGGAAATAGAGGCATGACTGATTTCTGCCATGAGGCAATCAGTCTTATTGTGAAGTTAGGTTTTCCTTCAGCTTGCCAAAGCCAGAATAGGTCAGATGTGGCTCCCAGGCCATTTCCTTAGTATTTAAATATCATGTACCGCTATTAGGATATGATATCTAGAATTATACTTAAAATCACACTGTTCCTTTAATAGATGACATATTGAGCTCCAAGAAATCTGAGTGGCTTGCTGACATCATATATGTGAAACAGAACTTGCTCAAATCATCTTTACACACCAATTTCTAAAGTTTCTAAAAAGAAAAAGACTAGACCAGTGGTTCTCAACCTATGGGTCGTGACCCCTTTGAAAGTTGAACAATCCTTCACAGGGGTTGCCTAATTCATAGCAGTAGCAAAATTATGGTTATGAAGTAGCAATAAAAAGAGTGTTATGGTTTGGGGTTCATCACAACATGAGGAACTATATTAAAGGGTCTTGGCATTAAAATGGTTGAGAGCCACTGGACTAGACAGTTATTTAAAATTAAAAAAAATTATTATGACTTAAATGAAAAATTACAGGACACATTGATTTTTCCATTCAATAAATTCATAAGCATTTGCTTTGTGACATTGACTGCAATCCTGATAATGTAATACCACTCTTAGTATTTCCCTGAGTTTACCTTTCTATTCACCCTTCTTTTGCATCTTGTGCCTTCTGCGCTTTTTCACTGCGAAAATGCTACCCTTCTGTTCTGACATTGCTGATTGTTCTAAGCTTTGTGTACCTCTACGTTGTTATTTTTCACCTTATGGATCAGTTTACTATTTCAATGAAAAGTTTAGCCTAAGAGCAGGTAGGGATGAGTTTAGTTCCACCCTTAGAGTGTATCTATAGGTGATACTTTGCAAGGTATCTATGGACCATTCATTCTATCAGAGCCGTAAACTTGTCTTTTGAAGCATTTTTATTTTGAGATGTGTTGCACTACTCATTCCTCTTTCTACCAGGGCTGCTATTTTGGTTGGCATCGGTACTTGGGTGACACTAGTTCTTCTGATCTAAGGGTCATGGAGCTGGGGTTTATCTGTCTCATTAGTTCTTTATACTAGTTGTTTCCTTGCTTCTTTGATTTTATTCACTCTTTGTTTTATGCTGTGGGTGGAGTGAGACTAATACTTGCATGTTAGATGGTCACATCTTGCAATCTTTTGAAATCCAAAGGGATAGGAATTAAAGTGGGATGTAAAATATTGTCTTTATAAGTTAATGTATGCCTATTGATTTTACTGTCCCCTTAGACTATGATCCTGAACCTCTCAGATGAATAATTTATCCCCTTAAGGCCTTAAGTTAAGACTAAGATGCTTTTCTAACTTTGCCCTCTATGTGGGCTACCTTAGTAATGAATCAGTTTCCAGCACCTATACATACACGTGTAGAAATATCCTATGTCAAACTTACATGTGTTCGGGTGTTTGAGTGTCTGTCTTTGTATCCACTTGTTTCACAGCCATTTTCATTGAGTTGATTTCAACTCACAGAGACCATGTAGGACTGAATAGAACTCCTCCTTTGGGTTCCCAAGGCTGTAAATATCTATGGGAGCAAAAAGTCTTATCCCGGTCCTGCAGAGCAGTGGTGGGTCCAAACTACTGGACTTTTGGTTAGCAGCCTAACATGGAACTCACACCAGAGCTTGTTGTTACCATTATTTCAAAGGTGTTTACCTTTGTTTACTGTAATTGGTGTGCTTCTTTATGTCATCTTTTGCCTTGATCATTTTGTGCTGAATCCCCCCTTACTGTGTGCTGCATTTACCTTCACTCAAGTTAATACATGTTGACCCTCTAGTTCATGATTTATCCTCTCTTTCCCTTCTATTCATTTCCTTTGTACATTTTTTTGCCCCATAAACTGAAAGAACACTGAAAGGAAACTTGATGCAAGCCTCTTGAGGATGCTCAGACTTCTGTTTTGACTAGGTGTGAACTGACGAATGCAGAATTCTTCAGGAAAGGTGAAAGGAACACACCCCCTTGAGAGTTTACAAATCTAGATGAAGAATATGTCAACAAGTAAAAACTTCAAATGTTGATCATTTTTCTTAATAGATATTTATATGATCTTAGAACTATAATTTTTACTAATGTTAATCATTTCTGATGCCTTTAAAAGAAGATATGATATAACTTTCTCTCTTAGTGGTTCCTTTAATAGGGACTTGCATAGATTGAGTAGCATGATTTCATGATAATAGTATAGTTCACTCATAATAAACATTTAACTCACAAACTAAAAAGTAATTCATATTTCTCTGTTCTATAATATCCTTTTCCTATTCTCTTTTTTATTGTGGCAAAATAGACATAGCAAAATATCTGATGGCTGAACAGTTTTTTACATGATTAATTATTGTATTTTAATGTTGTTCAGCCATTATTACTATTCTTTGTAGATTATCTTATCACTGTTAACATAGACTCATGCTCCTGAAGCAAAAATTCCCTGTCCTAACTCCTGTCACTCTTAACAGCCACTAATAATATTTGTTTTTCCTATTTTTTCCCATTTCATATTAATGATATATATTTTGCATATATTGTGTGTACATTTTGGCTTTCACTTTTGTGAAGATAGATAGGACTGGAATTCTGACATCAGACAATAGTTCTGTGTGCAACTTTTTGAGGAATCACCAGTCGTTTTCACCAGAGGAAGGAGTTTACTTTCCCACAAACAATAATTGAGGGCTCTATTTACTTCCCATGTTCACTAACACTTGTCCACTCAAAAAATCCTTTGTATGGCAATTATTACTTTTAATATGCCTTTTGTATTAATGTGTGGTATATTTCTCATGATAAATGGAGAACCAGTTGAAATTCTCAAGAACTTAAATTTATTTGAATCCACAACCAGTACCCATGGAAGCAGTAGTTAATGAAGCAGACGATATATTACATTAGCTGTTCCAAATTAAAAAAAAAAAAAGCTCTTGAGAAATCAAGAACAGGATGAAAGACCGGGGTGCTTTCATTTGCCTCGTATGCCTGTGAAAGCTGGGCAATGAATAAGGGCAATTGAAGAAGAATTGATGCCTTTGAATCATGATGTTGGTGACAAACACCACAAGCATACTGGATGGCTGGAAGAACAAGCCTATCTCTCTTGGACAGAGCACAACCAGAATGCTCCTTAGAAGTGATGGTGAGACTTCATCTCAACTGCTTTGAACAAACAAGCCTGGAGAAGGGCATCAAGCTTGATAGGGAGTCAGCAAAAAGAGATGGACACAATATCTGTAGCCAAGGGCACAAGCATAACAACATTGTAAGGAGATGATCAGACCAGACAAAGTTTTTGTTTGTTTGATGGTTATATATAATGTCATCATGAATTGGAACCAAACTAACAACAACATATATTGAATTCTATACCTTCAAAATATGTGTTGTATTTCTAGCCATTGCACTGTGGATATGATTCTGTTTGGAAGGAGAGACTTTTTATGTTAATAAGGTCATTGAAGGTATCTTAAATCTAATCACCTTTGACTTATAAAAAGACCATAAATACATGGATTAAAACAGATGCCAAGGAATGCTAATGAACTCCAAGGAACTGCAAGGACTTTGGACAAAAAAAATCTTTGCTAAGAGCAGACTCTAAATTCAAACTTTTAGTCACCTGAACTATGAGAAAATCAGTTTCTGTCCCTGAAATCAATTTCCTGCTGTGCAAATGTTTGTGTTTACATAGCACCAGTTAACCGAGATAATATGTAAACATTTCTCAATCCATTGGAGGGGGAAAAACTGAAGTTTCACTCTGGTATTGTCAAAGCATGTTAACACTAAACTCTAACCTTTGTCCTTGTGGAGTAAAACATCAATTTTAAAGGGATAGAGATACAAACAATTTTGCACTTTGTGGAAGTTTAAGATCCCAGGATAGATGATGTGATATAATAGGAATGACCATCTCCAGTTGTTGAACATCACTTTCAATTCAGGAATTCAGGGTCCTTTAAAGAGAAAAATTGTTTGAGATCAAATGTTAGTTTTCCATTCTTATGCAAAATTATATAAGATGTAAATTAGAAATTTATATGACTAAATTTGGATGCATTTTGCTTAGTAAAATTTACCCATGACATTTTGAGTGGTTTAGTCCTTAGCTTCATCCAATTTACAATAGCCTCTTAAAAGTCTATAAGAAAAATCCCAAGATTTTGCTTACAATTCTTCTTTTACAGTGAGACAAGACTTTTGAATCATCATTTGGTAATGCTTTAATTTTTTAGGACATTTTGTTCTTCCCAAATAAGAACAAAGCTTCAAGAGGATAATATCTTTGACAAATAACAGCAAATGTACCCAGTAGTAGTTTTCTATTATTTTGTCTCTATAAATGATTGTTCTTAAAATCTATCATGAGTGCTCTCTGAGCAAGGGCAAAGAAAACTGGCTGGGTAGTTTGGGAGAGTGGGACCCAGAGGTCTCAGCGGCATCACGGTGACATTATCACAGAGCTATAACCAGGCACGAGTCCACAGAATAGGAGACAATTTCTACATTATTTTTCCAAAGTGACTGACATTTATGGGGGGGAGGGGATGGAAAGAATAAAAATAATTGCCAATTTTGAAACAGTTATTCTGGTAGTCAGACTTTTTTATTTAAGGTAGAAAATAATTTGATAGTCATGGTTCCATTTGGGAAATCATTGTTTCATACTAAAAGTCCTGTCTATGGTGCAATAAGTGTCTTTTTGTTATGAAGAAAAGAAGGCTTGGTGTCTTTTATTGCTTTATGTTAATTGTATTGGGGTGCATATTTATGTGCAGCATTTATGGCACTTTATGAATGCTTTTTCCTCCAGTGATGTTGGTTTGAAGGGAACATTTTTTGAGGCTCTGGATCTTGAGGAACAATTTTAGAGGATTAATATCTTCAATGCCTTGGAAATAATAGAGCCTAGAAGTTCAAGAGGGGCAGAATACTGACTGTCAAATAATGTTGTGTGGATTTGATTCCTCATTAGCTCACGGATAGCTTGTTATTGTTAGGTGTTATTGAATCTGCTCCGACACTTAGCGACCCAATAAACAACATAACAAAACACAGTGTGGTCCGCACTCTCACCACACTTGCTGCTACGTTCAAACCCATTGCTGCTGATCCCATGTCAATCCACCTCATTGAGGGTCTTCATCTTTTTCAGTGACCCTCTGCTTTAACATACATGATGTCTGTGGCAGTCATGCGCTTATGCTAATTTTATGATTGAAATGTAGGGGTGGAGTCTAGTCTGTTAATCTGGAGATAGCCATTGAGTAGCCAATGAGGCCTCTATGTGGGCATGGCTTTCTCCTGAGACTTCTGGGAAATCTCGCGATATTTCCCTCTTGAAGATGAAAAGCTATCTTCTGCAGTTGTTGGGAGTTAGTCTGAGAGACAATGAATCATGGACAAGACAAGATGGCAGCGCCCAAGAAGCTGCCTTGATGGAGTCAGACCTCTGAAGCTGGGGTGGCCACATGGAGACCTCTGCCTGCGATGAGTTGCTTCTGGTGTTGATGGACCCTGAGCCCTGCAAGCGAGGAGCCATGTGGAGACCCCAGCCAGCATCAGGATTCTGCACCCACAGACCTGTGACTTCGTGAGTCGGAAGGAGACTTTGTAGACTGATTTCGGGCATATGGGTTAATATCGGACTTATGACTTTGAACTGGACTGGGCTCAATGTCCTGTTCCTCTTGTATATAAACCTTTTCTTTATATCTATAGGCGTGTCTATGAAATTTGTTCCTCTAGTCTACCTGGACTAACACAATGTCTTTCCCTGGGGAATGGCTCCTCCTGATACTAGGTCCTAAATACATGGGACAAATCTTGTTCTTATCTAAAGACTGCCTCTTGAGCTATAAATAGCTTCCACATCAGCACAATTAAATGTTCAGGAATCCCCATTCTTCAAAATACTATCCACAATTTTTTTATGATTTGCCCAGTCAAATACCTTTGCATAGTCAGTAAAACAAATAAACAGTTTTCTGGTGTTTTTGTCACTTAACTGAGATCCTTTAGATACCAGCATTTATAATCCTCCCTTCACATTTTCTTCTGAGTCTGGCTTGAGTCCCAGACACGTTTCAGGGGAACGATTCTCTGGAGGACAGCATGCCTGGTCAAGTAGAAGCTCATTGAAAAGGGAGAAGATGCTCAGTGAAATAGATGGACCTAGCATCTGCAACAATGGCCTCAAATACAACAACAACTGTCATGATAGCACAGGATCACACAATATTTCACAACCACTTTCCAATATCTTCAGCAAAACTTTACCTGCATGTTATATTAATGGTGTTATTTGATGACTTCCACATGCCATTAGATCACCCTTTTATAATGGGGGCAAATATTCTTCTTTTCCTATCCTTTGATCAGGTAGTTTTGCTCCAAGTTTCTTGAACTAGAAGAGTGAGTAATTCCAGCATGGTATACATTTTTTGCCAATGTACACGAACCAATGGTGCTGAAGGAAGAAATTTAAGCAGCACTAATTACATTAGGCAAAAAACACAGCCTCAGGAATTGATGGAGATACCAACAGAAACGTTTCAAAAAGCTGATGAAGCACTGGAAGCACTTACTCTTGCATGCTAGGAAATGTGGAAGACAGCTCCTTGGCCAACTGACTGGACGTAATCCATAACTGTGCTCACTCAAATGAGTAAAATGTTGCTTGAGGTCAGAAAACATTGATTGCAGCAGTACATTGCCAAGGAACCACCAGAAATTCAGGCTGGATTCAGAAAGTGACATGGGACAAGGGATATCATTGCTGATGTCAGATAGATATTGACTCAAAGCAGAGACTACCAGAAAGGTGTTTGTGTTTTATTGATGATGGTGAGACATTTGACAGTGTGGACCATAATAAATTATGAGAAGAAAGGGAATTTCAGAACATGACATTGTGCTTATTCAGAACTTTCACATGGATCAAGAGGCAGTTGTGAAAACACAATACATGGCGATACTGCATGGTTTAAAATAAAGAAATGTGTGTGTCAGGATTGTATCCTCTCACCATATTTGTTCAATCGGTAGGCTGAACAAGTCATCAAAGAAGCGGTGTTATATGAAGAAGAATGTGGCATCATGATTGGAGGAAGGCTTATCATCAACCTGTGGTGTGAAGATGGCACAGCCTTGTTTGCTGAAAGTGAGAAGCTTTTGAAGTCCTAACTGATGAAGTTCAAAGATTGCCAACTTCAGTATGGATTTCGACTCAATGTAAATATGACCCAAATCCTCACAAGGGAACAAATAAATAACATCACAATAAGTGGAGAAAGGTTTGAAACTATCAAGAGTTTTTTCTTCCATGGATCCAAAATCAATGCTCATTGAAGCAATAGTCAAGCAACCAAAAGACATATTGTGTTAAGCAAATATGTTGCACAAGTTATTATTAGAGTATTAAAAAGCAAGGGTGTTACTTTGGGGCTAAGGTGTGCCTGATCCAAGCCATGGTATTTTCTATTGTCTTATATGTACATGAAAATTGTGCTTTGAATAAAGAAGGCCATAAAAGAATAGATACATTTAAATTGTGGTTCTGGAGAAGAATATTGAAAATACCTAGGACTGCTAAAACAATCTGCCTTGAAGTATACTTTGGACATACTGTTAGGACAGACCAGTTTCTGAAGAAGGTATAATGCTTGATAAGATTGGGGGTAGCAAAGGAGAGGAAGTCCCTCAATGAGATGGATTGACATCATGGAAGTAACAATGGGCTCAGACATGGAAAACATTGGAAGGGTGGTGGGCAGTACTGGACAGTGTTTCATTCTATTGTGCATAGGGTCAACATGGGTTGTAACCAACTCAATGAGACCTAACCACAACCACGACACATCCATTTATGGAAACATTTCCATTGGTATTCAATGTATTCCTGGAGTTTTGTTCGGTCCTTTAATAGTAGTCAGATTTGAGAACTCGTTTACAAAACAGATTCTTACAGTTTTGTTTTCTAGATCTATTGTTGCTAATATATTCAGTACAGATTGCACTTTTTCCTGTTGTACCATTGATTCTTGATTAGATGCTACTTCTTGAAATAAACAATGACCAATTCTTTTTCATAAAAGGACTCCTCCTCCTCATGAGGACTTCCATCCTCATTTGATTCTTTCCTGCATCAATCACTATTTTACCTGTAGAATCCTTCAAGAGGCAGTTTGAAACTTTTGTTCAATACTTTGAGCTTGCAAAATTTTTTAGCATGCTCTTCCATTTTAGCTTGCTAACTCAAATCTTTGCACATTTTGTTATACAACTTTGCCTTCTATTTTAGGTGTCCTTTTGTGAGGCTTAAGGTTATGTTTCAAATTGCGTGAACCATGATTCTCAATAGTATGACTGCTATGGCATAGTTCGCTAGTTATGTAACAATACAGTCATTCCTTCTTTTACGACATGATTTAATATAATCAAAGATAAAATGTAATTACTTCTGTGCTAAGATATACTGTGAACAATCAGTTGAAAGGTAATGGTTGGCATAGTACACATATGTGCATGTATATGGATATATTTATATTATTATAGATATAACTATAATAATATAATAAAAATTATGATAGTGATAAATATAGCTATTAACTATCCTGACATGGATCTCAAGAATTTTGCTTGATCTGGGCCCTATCATTATCTGACTTCTGGTTCTTTGAACTTGAGTCAGCAGCCTATTCCCTGTTGATCTTGGGATTCAGTAGCCTCTGCAGCTTGTTTGTTTGTTTTTTGTTTGTTTTGGGGGGGCATCACTGCTCTCTGGTGGTGGGAGTAGGAGGCCCAGCCCCAGTGCTGGAATTGAACCGCCATGCCAGTGGGCCGCAGTCCTGCGCACAACCACTACGCCACCGGGGCTCAGCCCTTTTTTTCTTTAAAAAATTTTTATTATTTATTTATTTATTTTTTAGGCATCACTTCCCTCAGGTGGTGGGAGTAGGAGGCCCAGCCTTTGCTCCTGGGAGCCGGAATTGAACCTCCAACCCAGTGGGCTGCAGTCCTGTGCACAACCACTACGCCACCGGGACTCAGCCCGCCTCTGCAGCTTGTAACCCAGCAGCCAGCCCTCTGACTCACTGTTCTTGAATTTGTCAACCTCTGTGAAGGAGAAGTCACTAGTCTGTCACTCGGCTCATGAACTTGGTGGCTCCCAGCCTCTACTATTACATGAACCATTTTCTTATAATAAATCTCTGTATATACATACATAAACTAGTTTTGCTTTTCTAGAGAACCCAGGCTAAGAGAGTTGGTAACAACAAGGTTTCTAGAGAACAAAATTGCAAAAATCTCTTTTGTAAATTGGTTCTCAAATCGATCATTAAAGGCACTGATATCTCTGCCTCAATAAAGAGGGTACTGTTAGTCGATGGCATGAGGTGGAGATATTAATATGCAGAATGTCACTACCAGTAGATTAAGTATTGGTTAGGATTGAAGTGCTGGGCAATTATGTGAGTGAGACTTTTTGGCAAATTTACCAGGAAAAGCAGTATAGATTTGCTGATTTTTTTTTCGTTCTACTTACACTAGACAAAGTAGTGTCTCTTTTATTCCACTTAGAGTTTCAGAGTCACAGCTCCAGTCCACATAATGGACCTCATCTTTGTCATGTTTACCCTAAAAAAAAAAAAAAAAAAGCCTTATTTCTTTTATCAACAGAGCTGATAATGTTGAAAACCAAACCACTTTAAGAGTGGCTGAATAACAGCATCAATTTAATCCCCAATCTTAAACTACATATATGGTTTATTGTGGTTTTGATTAAACAAGTACCACCACAGTGTTCAATTTGCATTATGTGAAGTTTTTGTTTTTACCAGGGTAGCCTGAACTGCAGAGGGGCTGTTCGGAGGATCTATCTACCATACTGCAGTGCCCATCTACCCTTGCCACGCTTCTTTTATGTTATTCAGAGAGAGAAGAATTCAGAAAGCAGAAGAAAGAGCAAGTCAAAATTCCTATATCATTGTAATGAGTAAGTAAGTGGTATTGACAGAAGTAAAACAGAATTATATTTAGGCAAAGTTTAAGGTGCCTTATTTTGTGGTCCTGTTCCTGGATTTTTTTCTTTTCTCCAACTGGCCCCTCTGGTGAAGGGAAATGAACACGCCTAGCCCCAGGAGAAAGATTTAAACCTTCTCTTGATAAGGAGAGAAGGGTAGTTTAAACAAGAATCCCCCAAAGGGCACTTAGAGACCTTAACTCCATTGTGATGTTAAAATGGGGGAGGGGCAGGAAAGGATGCTTTCTTGGAGTGAGATGCTCCTCTGACAGTTCTGGTTAAATGTGGGGATCCAAGGTTGTCTATATTATTGCTAAAGTGAAGACATTGACTGGGAAGAAAAGGAAACTGAAAACTGGATTCGGGGACAGTAAAACCAGTGACATTGTTCTCCTAGATTCTGTTGAATCATTCTTGCCTACAGAATCAGCCTTTTGCCCACAGTTGATAAAAGGTTATCTAAATCCTGCGTGAAGGGTCTTGGCTGAGATAGTGCCTGGAGCATCACTTAGGTATCGTGTGGGCCAAAACCTGATTGTCTGAGACAGATGCGTTGTAAGATATTGCTGAATGTTCTCAGGCTTCCCTGACTACCTATGTTTGCTCCCAGGCCTAGAATTAGATTTACATACCAGCAAGTCCCCAAAATGAAGTACGAGTGTGATCCAGGAAAAATATGCAATAGGCCAAATGGTTAATTTTCTATTTTTTTAAATCAGAATCTTGGATAATCTACACAGGAATAGCTATTAAGTACAGGAAAATGGTGCAAAGAACAAAAAGCTTGATCAGTCTGAGTTTGTTGATCTGAACCCACTAAGAATAGAATTTTCATTTAACATTTCAACTTGAGAGCTTGGGAAAGTGATCCAAGAAATTTTTGGCTAGTTCAATGAAGTATGGATTATGAATTAGATGACACTGAATTAAGCTGAAGTACTTGACCGGACTTGGTTTTCTGTAGAAGATAATATCCAAATGTTTAGGGAAATTGGCCTACTGGAACAGATTTATAAGTTTATATCAATAGACTCATATAACAGCAAGAGATAAAAATTTCCAGGGTTCTGTGAGAGCTATTTTATGTCTTTCAGGTTTGAAAAGGGTAACTGCCCTAATTAAGCTAAAATACCTTGCTATTATGGAGCTTATTGAACCCAAGATTAATAGGAATTGGGTAGCAGTACTTAGTTGACAACAACAACAACAACAATAAAAAGTGGGCTTGGTTACTTTAATGGATGTCAATGGTGTAGTCAAAGCAATATTCAGAGCAGTCTGGCATTGCATTGCAGTGAAATTAATTGGCCTGGGCCCCCTCTTCATATCTTTGTAACCTCCACCAAATGATTGCTTGGGATCATGCACACAGAGTGC
This sequence comes from Nesogale talazaci, assembly GCA_004026705.1. Taxonomy (NCBI): domain Eukaryota; kingdom Metazoa; phylum Chordata; class Mammalia; order Afrosoricida; family Tenrecidae; genus Nesogale; species Nesogale talazaci. The sequence continues at coordinate 31,771 of PVJH01014819.1, read as the reverse complement.
AATAAACACTAATCCACAGGATCTGTGAGCTTTACCATTCTGCTTGGTGTACAAGTGAGTCATCTCAGAATCACGAAGCAAGATCAAATACAGGGACCACCCACAAAAGAGAGCCATCAGCAGAGCCTGGGAAAGATTGCTGTGGAGTCCACAGAAGCAGGGAACACGAGGTCAAGAAAAGGAGCTGTGCTGAAACCATGTGGAAGAGCAAAGGAATAGACTTGAGACTGATGAGAATATAGAAGGGACCAGGTGCAAGTCATGACTTATTTGTTGCAAATGTTTTTTTTTAACATCATAAATGGCAGTTATACATGTTGACCTCATCAGAAAGAATACAGAGGATTTAAATGGACTACTTTTGTGAAAAGAGATCATGGAGAGGCACAATATTGTCAGTCAGAAGCAGACAATGTACAAACTGAAAACTGATCATCATTTGCTCTTATATAAATTCAAGTTGAGGTTGAAGAAAATCAAAACAATTGTATTCAAGTGCAACCTTGAATACATCCCACCTGAATTTAGAGACCATCTCTAGGATAGATTTAATGCATGGACTATTTATCACAGAATGATACAACTAGCTTGTGTGTATTCAAAAACACACTAACCCTGGTCACACACTAACCCTATATTTTACAAGTGAAGAAATAAAAAATACTTAATGCAGACATAAAAAGAAAAAAATACTTTTAACAATTACAGTCTTTGTTTCTCCTATTTGTCACATGGCTGTGTATCTGGTGCTTAAAACTGCCTTCTTCCATGACCCATTCTGTATTCTCTTTATTTTAACCTAATCCTCTATCAGCTTATGGTCCTTTACCTGGTGGAGTGATCCAAACCTATATTCCTAAAGGATTTAAGCGACTGGCAGTCATGTAAAAAATGTCTTGCTATACTTTTCGATTTACATTAATCACAAGGGATTGTAATACTAAGAGGTATCCTACAGAATCTCCCGGATTCTAGACCCAGTCTTCTTTAAATCCATTGTATAATACCCCAAAAGTGTTTCCTTGATAATCAGAATCGATCAAAACCATCAATACAGTACTTTTCATCTGCACCTGTTAATTCAGAGTCATGAGAAGTCTCAAGTGGCTATGTGGCATTCTTAACTTGCCATTAAATGGAATCAGGGTTGTGCCTCGACAAAGGGAATATTACTCCCTTTGGAGTGAAGATTCTTATATGCACAAAGGTCTAAAGAGAAAGAGCACAAGTTTCCTTGGTGGGTGATTAGGGGTAATAGTAATGGTGCTATTCTCATCTCCAGCCCTTGCTTCCTGGACCCATGAGTTCTGGCTATTGGAGAAACAGCACCATAGATTGACTTCTGGTTTAGAATATACACAGACTCCTGAAGAACACTGTCCGAACCCTGAAAGGCACTGCCCTAACTGTGTCTTTAATAAACTAATCCATCATCCTTTCAAGTCAGCTGATTCAGAATGATGGGAACAAAATATGATTAGTGAATTCATGCCCGTGAATCCTTTGCTATATTTAATTTGATTGATCTGTGGCAGTGCTATATGGGATAATATGATAGTGGGTAAGGCATCTGTAAGTCCACAGATGGTAGTATCTGCTGGAGCACTGCATGTAGGGAAGGCAAATCTATGTTCAGAGAATGTGTCAATTCCAAAAAGAACAAAACACTGCCCTTTCCATGATGGAAGTTGTCCAATGGAACCAATCTGCTACTTGGTTGCTGGCTGATTCCTCTGGGAAATGGCTCATGGAATGAACTCCACATTATTGTGCTGTACATGTTGCTGTAATTATGGAAGGTATACAACTGGTATTTTAAATACTGGCAGAGTTACCCAGGGTGGAGATGTTTCAGGAGAACTCACAGACTGCAATATTATTTACCATGTTACTGTATTAGCCATACTCAAGTTACAGAAGCTCTTCTGCAATCTGTTGTAAAATGAGGATATAGTAGTACCCAAATCATAGGGTTCTTATGAAGACTAAATGAGGATAAAGCATAAAAATAAAGTTCTCGGCCTAGTGCTTAACATGGGATAGGTGGTCACATATGAGAAAGCTTCAAAAATTCATGGAAAATAGAATTGATAGATAAATGGAATATGTCAAAATCTTTTGGGGATTCTCTCACACATGTATGATATGTTTTCATTCAAATCCTGGAGCAGAATAATAATTAATATGCAAAGAGAGTAAGGAAGGAATTTCTTTGATTTGCATTTCCATTTGATTTTCTCTTGCTTGTCAATAACTCAGGAAGCTTTTGTAGGTCCGGTAGACTAGAGAAACAAGTTTACAGATATTCATGTGTGTATAAGAAAGAGCTTTATATGCAAGAGTCATTGTATATTGAGAAAACATCATAGCCCAGTCCAGATAAAGTGAATACATCCCATATTAACCAATATGTCTAATACCAGTCTAAATTCCCAACATATGCAATGATGCCAAATGCAGGAAGCTCACAGGCCAGTGGGTGGAAAGTCCTGTGGGTCCAGTGGTGATGGAGACATCTGAGTGCTGGCATGGGTCTCCACATGGCTCTTCTTGTTTCAGGGCTCTGGCTCTCTCAACACAGCTCCGTGTGGCTTCTTAGCAGGAATGTCTTACAGGGAACAAACAGCGAGTGTATCTGGCCTCCATTGAGCTATTTAACTCCTTTGTGCCTCCATCATGCTTTGACCTCATTGACAGGCTAGACTACACCCTTTCACTCTTTTTTTTAAATCACCCCTTCACTCTTAATAGTTTTAAATTGACAGCAGATTATACACCTACCACAGAGCAGTTCACGAAATACAGCAGAGAGTATCAGAGACACTGTATAGAGGTGACAATGCAGGCAGAATATAACATATTGTTATATGTTAGTTGTTATATGTTATATGTTAGTAGCCACTAATGTAACATTGCTTTTGTCTGCATAAAAATAGGTAATGTCACCTAGGCTCCCCACCAGTTACATTATACAATTAGAAGAACAGTTGAACATATCTTTTTAAACAAAATTTAAAGTATCTCTTACAAGATATAGCAGAGCTCAAATCTGAATACCCAATTCTAGTAATGTGCTTCTAAATATAGCTCTGTTTCTTGCAATCTACAAGGCTCATCTTCCAGCATGAAGATTAGCATGTGCTTATATCCATAAAATTGGCAGAAATTTAATTTACAGTAACTGGGTTTTTAAGCTTAAATGCTAGATTTAATAGGCTAGATTAAATGTAACAATTATGTGTGAAAAAATTAATTGAGTCTGTTGTAATTCATTCAAATGATGCTCACAATTCAGGACAAGTGGGAAGTAAATCTTCTAAAATCTCCCATTTACCTTCTTTAGTAGTTGAACAGTTCTTCAGAGCAATCAGTTTTATGATGTAGTCCTTATTTAACAGGCCTTGCATATTTAATCACCACATGTAGAAGATATCATAGAAAATAATTTAAAGCCAGGTTACAATAGATGGTGACATCTACTCCATTTGCTTCTTAATTAAGTATCAGAAGCGTACACGTGCACACACACACACAGCACATACACACGTCTCAAACCAAACTTAAAGGAATGCGTTCTTCTGAATTCAGATCTTTCATGGCAGACTTTCATTTCTTTCCTACTTAAATTATTAAATAAAGGAAACTTGCCTTTAACAGTCACTATTGTATATGCTTTCATTGCCCCGTGTCCATCCTTCCGTTAATGTGGAGTGCCTCCTGTGGGAGGCAGGAAGGGAAGATGGTCTGGTGTACATTTTTTCTTTGTCATACAAACATTGACATTGTTGCTGTGAAGGGATTTGGTAGATACAATTAAGGTCTTAATTAGTAGACCTTAACAGAAGGAGATTATTCAGACATAATCAAGTGAACACTTTAAAAATAGAACATTTTCTTGCCATTTTCAGCAAGAGAGAAGACAGAGAGGTGACATCCCAGTGATAAGGAAAAACAAACAAACAAACATTTGTGATGGGAGCCATATGCAAAGGAATTGTGAGTAGTCTCTAGAAGCAGAGAACAGTCTCCATTGATAGCAAAGACAAAGAAAAAATAGAGGAGAGCTGCAGGTTTCCTAAAAGAAAATGAATGTTGTCAACAACCCATCAGCCTGATAAAGGACTCCAAGCCACGCTGACAACCATAATACTAGCCGACAGCTTCTCTTCTGCCTCAGAAGATGGTGACAAGAAAATCTGCACCATGCCTTCTGAATTCCAGAAACTCCAAGCCAAGAAGCAGCTGTTATTTAAGCTGCTGTTTGCGCTAATTCATTGCACAGCAATAGTAAAACCAATACATAACCTCAGTCGTTGGGGATAGTTTATGTAAGCTCAGACGCAGCCCTCGCTGCCAGGCTTGCTGATGAGAGATGTGCTGTGTGTCCATCCTCTTTCTGCTCTCGGGTCTTCCCCAGGCAGTGGAAGTTTCTTTGGCCCCGTGCAAGCAAGGCGAGGAAATATGAGGACTAACTGCTTTTAAGAATCGTTACCCAGTGGAGAAGGGAGCCCATAGAGAAATGTCCCAACCTAAGGCCTTCCAGTGGACAATTTCCTGTGTTTCACACAAATCCTTGTGCAAATGCAATTCTTAATGTGGTTCTTAATTTCAAAATGCCGCCTTACATTTTAACATTGACTTATGAAAACATCATTTACATATTTCCTTCTTGCCTACAGCAGTAATCTCAATGACTTGCCATTTTATTCACTGGTCCTTCATTTCTGCCTCACTTTCTGTCCACAGTCAGCTCACTTGCAAATTCTCTTTTTTTTTTTTCAGGGAAATCCAAACGAAGAGAGGTATGAGCCTTTTATATTCGCCAGAAAAGAAACAAATCGCTCCCTTCCATCTCCTAGTATAAGATCCTTATCCTATTCTCATGACATGCAGTACCCGAGGTGGAAGAAATGTTTCCTGTCAGAGAAGAAGAATATCTTATGGGTAAAAAGAGCCAATTTCAAATACCTATGTGACAGAGATCTCAAAAAAGTCCTCGAATCTGTGTGCAGGGTCACTCGTACCAGCCCCCAAACATTGATGACAATGATCATGGCTGTCGCTGTGAGGTGCCAGACAGTCAGCTCTGATCCATAGCCACCCTACGCAACACAAAATGAAGCGCTGCATGAGCTGAGCCATCCTCACGGTAATCATGACAACCCCAGTGTCGAGAGTATGAATCCTGCTTCATACTTATAAAGTACTTCAAGTTTATCATCCCTTTTAATTCCCACAAGCCTCCCTAGAGTTTTTAGTGTTCGAATGAGCTGATCCTTGGGTGTCATTAAAAAGAATTTTTGAGTAGTAGATTCTATGTACTTCCTAAATTTGAAATTTTCTTCCAAAATTTAAAACCTCCTTGTTTGAAAGTATTTCACATATCAATAAGGAAGGTGGGCCAATTCTATGCTAAAAATCATTTCAATATATACAGACAACATAAAATTTTAACGGGGAGTTATCTTATTTCTACATTTATGCACTTTCTTTAACATTTATGTCACAGTTTGGGTTACTAATATTTTAAAGAATCTTACTAATATTTTATTTACTCAATTATTTTAAAGAAATTAGTAGCTTTTGCTGAAAGTTTTAGGTAGAAATGTGCGTCTCTAGAGCTATGAGTTTTAAACAATTTGGGAGTCCTAAATTGCCTGCATTCGGCAGTTTTGTCATTATTTCCAAAATGAAGCCTTGCTTATTATGTTTTGTGAAAGTGGCCTGAAAGAACCCACGAAATCTCTTTGGGAAAATTAGGCATCCTTTGGAAGGTCACTTCTGTTCTGACATTATGTTCTCTGAGTTTCTACAGCTTAGCTCTTCACGGAGATATATTTTCTTTTCTTTTTACAACTTTGGACAGTCATTTCCTGCTGCTTTTTCGATTCTCAAAGAGCAGTTTTCTGTTTGAGGTGTCACAGTGGGTTTTTACAGAAAAGGTTTTTTTATGGGAGGATTGAAAGATTGTGACGTAAGGCAGGTGAGAGTGGCAAAGGAACTAGAAGTCAACTCCAAATGTTCATAGAAAGAACATGTAGAATTAGTTGCAAGTTTTCAATTATGATTCAATAATTTTCCATGAGTCTTCACATTTTTCAGAAACGTATAAAATTATAAGGTTTAGCATGTACAAACATTTTCACTTTACTGCGGCTTTTTCCCCCCCCGTGGCATTTTTATGTTTAGCTAGTTCAATTTTTTTCCTCTCACCTAGTTTCATAGACAGGAATCCTTGTGGCAGTGGTTACATGTTGGGCTGAAAACGGTAAGGTCCGTTTTCAAAACCATTAGCTTAACTGTGGGAGAATGAAAGACTCTCCTACCACGAGAGTCTGGGAAACTCACAGGGGCAGTGAGTTTATGTTGTCCTATGTGTTGGCATTAGTTTGAGGACAGTAAAGTTACTTCATGAGTGCTAACAAAATAATTTATTTGAGATTTTGTGTGGGGGGGGTAATTTTGCATTTTTTCAAAAATCATTTAATCCTGATCTATAGATACCAACCAATGTTTGCCTTTGAAAATATCATGGAGGCCACATCTGACCTCCTCTGTCTCCCCCATTGCCATAAGGCAGAGGTCAAAAATGCTTCCACCTTTCATCCTTCTTTACCGATTCTGACACCAACTTTCCCTCTCACAGCACTCTACTACTTCTGTGCTGGGTTCATTGATGTGGTACAATGGCCACACAGAACACTACATAGACAATACTCACAATTCAGGGTGAGTTTATTAGGGAAATGATCAGGCTATCCCAAGCCAGGGTCAAAAACATTAAGGTTTTAGTCATTGGTTCATAGTGTCACTTCTTCTCAGACGGCAGCCAAGTCTATCTGTAGTCTTCAGCCAAATAATAGCCACACAATCTCTGGACCTTTGTGTCTCTGGTCCTGAAAGCCAGCCTGGACCAATCTGCCTCACAGTCTCATAGTCTCAGTGGTGCCCTTCTGCCCTGTCTATGGTCTCTGTGCCGAGGCCTGACTCCCTGATGTCAGTGCTCTGCTCTCTGATGCCTCGGGTCTTGGCTTCCACAACTTTGGACAGAGATCTCTAACATATCTCACTGGTGGCCCTCCTTTTTTTATGGCCCTGAGATTTCTTTCTCTATGCTTCTGAGCAAGCTCTTATAAATGGATGTATGGCTTTGATGCAAATGAAGATTTTGTCTTTCAGTAAACCATACTTCAAAGGAAACAGAAATTTGGAACTTGAGTCACACTCTCTATTAAGGTGGAGCCTCGGAATATATCTCCCCTCAACCCTGTTCATTAGCATAGAAGAGAACTTCTGCAAAAATGGGATTATCAATACTCGTATAGATGCTAGAATTTATAATATGTCACATAAGAGGTTATGGCTAGAAAACACATATTGTTTAACTACATCAAACTTCACTAGAGAGCTGTAAATTAAATTTTGCTGATCTTCTTGGTCAGTCTAAGTGTTGGTTACTTTTCCAACTCAAGCATTTATAATAAGCCAACATTGTCTAAGTCCAGAACTGACTACTACTGTATTCTCACTTATCTTCCCTTATCATGAATGATACTAATTGTTCATCCTGAGAGGGGCTCTGTCAGAGCTCAAATTCTTTTTTTTTTCTCAGAGCTCAAATTCTTACTGCCTTAATTCTTCACTAATTATTGAAGCAAGAGCAGTTTCAGTCTACTGACTATTAGAAATGATCACTTTCATTATGGTCTCTGATCAATTATTTTGCCTTGATCAAGTCAAAATACCTTTGACTTTGTTATGTGACAGTTATCTTTATTTTCATACTTTCCCCTTATAACCACATTCAACAAGATAATTTGACTCTTTCCGGTGGCCATCAATCGATGTATTTATAACATAGGCATATTTTTTCACCCTGCACAAGAGATATTTGCATGAAATCCATTGAAAACATGGGGCAGAAACCTTCACACCTCTCTATCGGCAATAACTATTAAGGTCAATCTTACTATATTTTCAGGATGGTGATGAAAAGAATAAGGTCACTGAAAAGAATAGGGAGTAAAAGTCAAAATTAATTTGAGAACTAAAAATAGCATTATTTTAATTCTGGAATGTATATTACTATGTCAAAATGGAGTTAAATAGCCAGACTTCACTAGTTCCTCAGATTTTCTAGATTAAAGACTAATCGATGATGCAGTCTGCTGGGCTTGGGAATTGGGATGGGAGATATTTGCAAAGTATGAAAATTTAGTTGCAACATATGTCCTTTTATTTTTATTTTTTTTCATATGTCCTTTTAATTGTCATTCTTTCTCTCTGCAAAGGGCTTTATTTACCAAATGCCTTAACACAAGTAAATGAAGAATTTTCATACCTCTAAATAGGGCTATTTCAATTTTTGATATACTTAAATGTTTTACAGCTATAATTAGGACTTTGTTAACCAAGTAATCAGCTAGGTAAAAGTTTCTGGAGTTTTATCTGGAATTAGAAGATTAATATGTGCTTGGCTAATAATTACATTTAGTAGGATAGATCTCTTCACTAGTTCTATTTGTCCATAGTTCAAACTCATGATTACATTTCCGCTATCACTGGTTTTCTTACCTATCAGGCTTAATGCTTTAATTCTTGGAATTAATTATCCTTGTGACTTACTAAGTGAAGGAAATTTACTTAGGAATAACAACAGTGAACATTTTTATGCTGGACAAAACTTGCTCAAATGTTTTAAATGGGAAGCGTATTTCCTCCATACTTTGTTAAGTACGTGAAAATTTATTTCATATAATCCCATAAACACTTATTGAGCATTTTCTATGTGTTTGGCATTAAGAGGGAAGGGATAAACATGAATAATACATGATCTTTGTTCTCAATTTTCTCATAAAGAGTAAAAATAAATGACTATGTACAATACCCTGCAATAAAGACATTGACAATGTTCTTTGGAAGCTCAGGGGAATGGAAATTTATTTGTCTATACTATTTCTATTAATCTTCATTGAGAAGGTTAGGTTTTAGCTGAGCTTTGAAGTCTCAGGAGTTAGGTAGGTGAAACCAGAAGGAAAGAGATTTCCAAGCAGAGAAAGCAGCATTCTGTTGTTTTTGGGTTTGTTGAGTGGGTTCTGATTCATAGAAATCCTATGTACAACAGAACAAAATGCTGTCAGATTTTTGCTATCCTTATGATATTTCCTATGGTTGAGCCTATTTGCCAACCATTTCATTGGTAGGCTTTCTTATTTTCACTGGCTCTCTTGACCAAGTGTGATGAGACAGGTGTACAGTATGATAATATTTAAAGATGGTGGTGTGGTGTAGCAAGAAGATACATATAAGAGAATTCCAGTTGCCTTTCTGTTTAAATTGTAACAGATTTAACAGGGTGGAAAGACATTTTTAGAAGCAACCCCAAGATAATTCTGCAATAACGCTTAGCCCAGATTACCCCCCATCGAGAACCAATAGTGCAGTAGAACGACCCTGTTCTTTAGAATCAGGCAAACTTTTTCTCCAAGCACATGCCTATCACATGCTAGTGTTGTAGCCTTGAGAAATGGAATCTTTTTGTTCACCTATGGAATAGAGATAATTACAATTTCACAGTCATTGTAAAAGGAGAGCTAGCAAGCAAAACCAAATTAAACCAAGCCCAATGCTGTTAATTCCAACTCATTATGACCATGTAATGAACAAGCCTATGGAGAAACCTTGGGACATTGTAGGTGTTCTATACAGGCTAGTTTCAATCTCCTTTTCTCGCTCCAACTCATATGTACAGCACAGAGATGCAAAGGTGATGTGAAGGTGTATGTTGGTTTGTGGCACTATGTGCTGACTTACAGCAACCCTATGTGCAAAAGAAGGAAACACTGCTTGGCTGGACACCACCCCCACAATTGCTCTTATGTTTAAGCCCATTACTGCAGCTCACAACAATCCATCTCCCCAGAGGCCATTCCAATTGTCACACCCCTCTATTTTACCAAGTGTGGTGTCTTATCCACGGACAGCTCTCTCGACACAATATGTGAGAACTGAGCCTCCCCATTCTTTCCACTAAGGAGCATTCTGGAGTGTTATCTTATTTTTTTCAAGATAAATTTGTTCGTCCTCTTGGCAATCCATGGTGCAGTCTTCGTCCCCAGCACCATAATTCAAGCACACTGCCCCTTCTTCTCTCTTCCTTATTCTATGTGTAACTTTCACACATAAATGAGGCAATGGAAAAGTACCATGGTTCGAATCAGATGTACCTTATCCGCAAAGCAACGTCCTTGCTTTTCAATAACTTACAGTGGATTTGTGCAAATGCAATGTAACATTTGCTCTCTTGACTGCTGTTCCATGAACATTGACTGTGGATCCCAACAAGTAAACAAATCCCTGGCAACTTGAACCTTTTCTTCATTTACCGTCATCTTACCGATCGGTCAAGTTGTAAGGATTTTGGTCTTTTTTTATATTGCATGCATTTCAAACTGAAGGCTACAATCTTTGATCTTCACCAACAAGTGGACCCAGTCCTCCAAGTTCTCCTCACTTTTAGCAAACAAAATTACATCATCTTTGTTGGAGGTTGAAGATTAATAAGCTGTGTTAGTCCAGGTAGACTACAGAAACAAATCCACAGAAACTCATATGTGTTTAAGACAGAGTTTTATATACAGGGTAATTATACATTAGGAAAGCATCCCAACCCAGTTCAGGCCAAGCCCTCAAGTCCTATATTAACCCATAGGTCTGGTACCAATTTATAAAATCCTCTTCTGACACTTGACACACAGACAATAACGCCGAATGCAGGGTAGTCACAGGCCAGTGAGTAGAAAGTCTTGTGGATCCAGTGGCATTGTAAGTATCTCAGTGCTGGCAGGGGTGTCATGTGGCTCTTCCAGTTCCCAGGGCTGCATCAGGGTAAGTCCATATGGGTTTTCCTCAGGGATGTCTCACAGGAAGTAAGCAGAGAGAGAAGTCTCTCCTGCCTCCAAGGAGGAAATTCCAGAGTTCCCAGAATTCCTGTGTAGGCCATACCCACACAGAAGCCTTGTTGGCTATGGCCCAATTGACAGACTAAACCCTTCCACTTCACTTATAATCTCTCAAATTGACAAGAAATTATGTAACTACCACATAAAGCTTCCTCCAACCCTAATGCTTCATTCTTTTTCACTTATCTTTGCTCAGAATACATCTTGATCAGCATGGTAAGAAGATACAATTCTGAGGCACATCTTTCCTGATACTAAACGATGAAATGTTCGCTATTCTGTTCACATAACTGCCTCTATCCATATACAAGTTCTGCATAATGAACATAATGGATGCTGTGGAATCCCATTCTTCTAAAAGCAATCTATAGTTTGTCACGCTCCACATAGTTGTGTGTGTGTGTGTATAAACAACTTTCTGATATTCTCTGCTTTCTGCCAAGGTCCACATTAGGTGAGCAAGGTTATAGGCTTTCTTCTAGGTCTGACCTGTCAATGTACTACTGCAGCCATTATTGGGTGAACTTTAGGCAAATTTTCTTTCATGTGATATTAATTTTGTTCTTCTGTCATTTGAGCATTCTGTTGAATCCACTTTCTTTTTTAAAACATGTTTTATTGAGAGGTCTTATAGCTCGTGTAACAATCCAATTGCAACAAGCACATGCTTACATATGCTACAATCATTATTTTCTAGAAATTATTTTCTATTGAGCCCTTGGTGTCAGCTCCCCCCACCACATTTGGGGTTCCTTGATAAATTATTATTATGTTCATGTCTTACATGGACCACTTCCCCACGGTTTCTGTTGTTCTGACCCCTGGGGGTGATGGTGGTTGTGGGGGTAGTGGTAGTGGTTTTGGAGGTGGTGGTGGTAGTGGTGGTGATGGTGATGGTGGAGGTAGTGGTGGTGGTGGAGATGATGGTGTAGGTAGTGGAGGTGATAGTGGTGGTGGTGGTGGTGAGGTTATGTGTCCATCATTGCAAGCAGTTCCTTCTCGCCCACCCCACTCCCCATCTTCCTCCTGCCTTCCTGATAGTGCTATTCCCATTCCTGTTCCTGGATTCTGTGTGTCAAGAGCTCTTCTCTTATGTTTTATCTGTATCTGTGCACATGCTTCAGTCTATCCCACAGTGAAAGACAGCACTGGGGTCATGATAGTGGGGATGAAGGCGCCTCAAGGAACCAGAAAATTATTGTGTTTCGTCAATGCTTTACTGCACACTGATTGACTAATCCCTTCCCTGTGACCCCTCTGTGAGGGGATGTCCCATGGGCTACAGATGGGTTTTGGGTCTCTGTTCCAACCCCCCTTTTCTCAGCAATTTGGTTTTTTGTTTGCTTGTTTCCTTGGGATCTTCTGATGTCTGTTTCCAGGTCCCGACAACACCCCATGATCACCCAGGCAGGTGTGCTTCTTCGAGAGTCCTTAAGACTGCTACTCTTTAAAAAAAAATCATTTTACTGAGGGGCTGAGCCCTGGTGGTGTAGTGGTTGTGCGCGGGACTGCGGTCCACTGGGATGGAGGTTCGATTCCAGCTCCATGGAGCAAAGGCTAGGCCTCCTACTCCCACCACCTGAGGGCAGTGTTCCCTCCCCAAATCATTTTATTGGGGACTCTTACAGGTCTTATCACAATACATCCATTCATTCATTGTCTTAAGCAAATTTGTACATATGTTGTCATCATTTTCAAAAAATTCTCTTTCTACTTGAGCCCTGGATATCAATTCATTTATCTTTGAAAAATAATTTTTTAGATGCTCTCTCTTTTGATAGCTGGGCATCATCCACTTTCTTCATTACATTTGCGTATGCACCTATTTTGTTTTCAGAGATTGTGCCAGGGGGGTGAGCATCACAGAATGCCAGGCTGTGGGTTTTCTTTCTTTGGGATGAGTACAATAAGAATCTTTTCCAGTCAATTGAACAAGCAGCTGTCTTTCAAATTTCTTTCTTTTTTTTTTGGGGGGGGGCTCTCCACTGCTCTCCGGTGGTGGGAGTAGGAGACCCAGCCCCACTGCTGGAATTGAACCTCCGTCCCAGTGGGCCGCAGTCCTGCGCACAACCACTACGCCACCGAGGCTCAGCCCTCAAATTTCTTGTTAGGTGAGTGAGTGCTTTTAGTGCTTCATCAATTTTTTTTACATCTCAGTTGGCTTTCCTTTAATTAGTGGGGCCTTGTTTTTGGCTAATGCTTTCCCTAGGGCTTGAACTTCTTCCTTCAGCACTATTGGTTCTGGCTCTTTTGCTATCTTGGGAAATTGCAGAATTTCAAGTAGTTCTTTTGGTACAATGACTCTGTGCATTCCTTCTGTCTTCTTTGGATGTTTCCTGCATCATGCAATATTTTCGCCACAAAATCGCTCAATAAGGCAACTGAAAGCCTTCGTGTTTTTCCTTGAGTTATTTAAGTTTTAGATCTGCTGAACATGTTCTTCCTTTTTGGTCTTCTAACTCTAGGCCGTTGCACATTTCATTAAAATACTTGATAATGTATTCTTGAACTGCCCTTTGAAATGTTCTATTCAGCTCTTTGATGCAATCATTTCTTCCACTTGTCTTAGCCACTTTATAATGAAGAACACATTTCAGAGTCTCTTCTCCTTTATATCACCATCAGGTCTTCAGTGAGTGTTGAGATCCGTTCTTAAATTGTTCTCAAAATTCAGAGGGATAAATTCAATGTCAAACTTTGGTTCTCTTGGACTTGTTTTCATTTTCCTCAGCTTCCCCCTGACCATACATTTGAGCAATGGATGGTCTATTTCCCAGTCAGCCACTGACCTGGTTTTAGCTGGTGATATTGAGCTTCTCCATCTTTTATTCTCACAGATGTAGTCAATTTGATTTCTGTATATTCCATCTGAAAATCTCATGTGCATAGTCATCTTTTATGTTGTTGGAAAAACAACACAGAAATCATGTGATCCCCAGCTTTGTTTTCATAACCAAGACCATATTTCCAACTACTCTTCCTTCCTCTTTGTTTCCAGCTTTTGCATCTTGATTATATGTATGGCCAACTCCAGAGCGAATGTGTTGGTAGAGTTCTTCAATTTCTTCACCACTAACTTTGTGGTTGGTGTATAGACTTGAAAAATCATTTTAATAATTGGATTTCCTTGAAAGTGGATATATATAATCCTGGCACAGATAGCATGATACAATCAATTCATGATTAATTTTGAACTGTCCTTTTGACAATGAATGCAACCCATTTCTCTTGATTGTGCTATTTCCAGAACAGAAATTGTGTTAATCTTGGTAGACTACAGAAACAAATTCACAGACAGTCATAAAAGAAAGAAGGAGTTTTATATAGAGTAATTTTACATTAAGAAAACATCCCAGCCCAATTCAGATCAAGTCCATAAATCTAATATTGGCCCATATTTCTGATATCAACCTATAAAGTCTTCTTTGGACTAACAAAACACATGCAATGACACTGAATGCAGGAAGATTACAGTCCAGTGAATGGGAAGTCTTGTGGACACAGTGCTTGCAGGGGTCTCCACATGACTCCATGTGTTCTATAAGCTGCAATGTCTCCCATGGAGTGAGTGTATATTCCACCTCCAGTGAGCTATTTATCTCCTCAGTTCCTCCAAATGAGGTCATCCAGCTGAGGTTCCATTGACAGGCTAAACTCCACTCCTTCACTTGGAAGTCTCAAATTGACAACAGCTTATGGAATTACCACGTAAATTATATGATTTTCTGATTCAAAATGGTCAACAGCAGTCCATTTAAGTTCATTAATACACAGGATATTGATCTTTATGCATTCCATTTAATTTTTTACCACTTCCAATTTTGCTAGATATGCATTGCACATGCCAAGTTCTGATCTTTGCAGACTTGTAGCAGTTTCTCCTTACTTTGAATTGTGCTCCATCAGCACACGAAGATCTCGAAGGCTCTGCTTCCACCGGTTTTAGTCCATTAACATCACCACGGTTGATTTCACTTCAAGAAAGCAGCTCCTCTTCAGTGACATTTCATGTGACCTTCAAACTGAGGAGACTTTCCTGTGGCACTCTATCCAACAGTGTTCTCCTTCCTATCATTAGACCTTTGGTATCTGACAATGTCTTGAATCTGTGCGTAAAGTTTTCAGTAACTATTTCCTTCTACGTGGGAATATTTCTTCTTCAGAATCTAGTCGCAGAGAACCATTTTCTTGCCAAAAGTCATTTTCATGTTTATGACATCTTTTGTGGGGCATAGTCATCAAACATTTAATTAACTTACTGTATCCCTAATGTGACTTCTGAAACTATTTCTCTAGGGTGGCACATGCGTTTTAAGCTACTTTTGGAGATTCTATTGGCCTTACAAGGTCTTAGTATACATCAGGCACTCCCTATCCCTGTGCTAGTGCAATCCCTCTCAGGGCAGGTGGTAGGGATATACAGGCTATAACTAGTTCTGATGTCAGGGCAGTGGAGCCTTATGTTTGTGTGGTTGATTAGTCCATTGGACTATCACTCTTCTTTCCTTGGATGCAACTTACATAGCACCCAGGAGTTTTTAAGACCATTCACCAAACTAGGACATGGAACATGGTCTTTGTGGATTATGCCATGCCAATTGACACTGGGGTCCTTTAAAACCATAGCCAGGAGTTCCTAGGCCGAGTGATAGATCCTTCAAGGTGTATACCTATATCTGAAAATCATAATACCCTTGCTTTCTGTATCCAGCCCACTCATGGATATATTTGCAGCAAAGATAAATGTCCATGCACAAATACCACCTGTCAAACCAATGTATGTTTGTTGTGATAGCCAATTGAACTCCCACTGTCTTGAAAAACTCTTCTCATGGCAAACAGTTGTCAAATAATTTCTTGTCTTAAGGAAGTGACTATATAAGTTCACATAACCAATATCTGAATTATGAATGCAGACTATTTAAACACATTACTTTGATAGGCAGTACATGATAAATTTAATAACTGTGTTATCATTTCCCCTTTTCATGTAATTTCTAGGTCCTCTATTCTCTTTGGCTTATAAATAATGATGTCATATATATCTACATCTTTGACACTGTGGGCCTTAATCAGGTAGCGATCCTCTGGGTGGGCACTTTGAAACCACCAGCCGCCCCGCTGCAGAAAGACTGGACTTTTGACTCCCTGTAAAGAGTTTTGGAAACCCCCAGGGGGTCTCAATTAGTCAACATTGACTCGATGATAGTGAGTTAGTAAATATTCAAATATTTACTCAAAACTTTTCTTTGTGATTTTTGACTAAGAAGGTATTAACTTCTGGGAGGCTCAAGGAGCAAATTGAGAACAGCTGTGGGATGATGAATATTGACACCTCAGGTGCTATGTTCTGTCGGTTTTCTGAGTGGCAGTAAGTCAGTCGAGAAGTGGGACTGAGCTGAGGATTTTTCCCATCGTGTTGCAAGCGTTATTGGAGGGTCAGACTGACTAAAATGGGCATTTATCTCCCTACTCTCTAGTTACCACTGCCAAAGCTATCCAGAATAAAATGTTATTATTGGATTATACACTTATATAGTTATTTAGTATGAAAACCATGTTAATTTATGCATTTCAAAATTGAGCATCATGATTCATTTGGTAATGATTTCTGATTCTTCACTTAAAGCTGGGGGGGAGAATAGTGTGCTTTTCAAATTCAGGAATTTGATTTCATCTCAATTTGTTATGTTCTTAGGTATTAGTTATATTCAAAATGGAACCTTATTATTTTTCAAATAAAGATGCTATTTGGCTAGCATCAATGACCAACTTTGCCTGTCCAGGTTGGAATCCATGTCAAAGGATGTCAAGGTATTTGGAAGCAGTTTTATTGATGAGTAGTACAGAATGCTTTCAGGGGCATTCCACTCACTACGTTATACTTTTTTAAAAAAATGATACCATCTATTAAAAAGAGATCAGGTCCAATGCAATTAGTATTACAAATCATCTTTTGGTCCTTATAATTCCAGATCTTTGTAATAGACTTCTATTTTTTTCCTATTTATATAAAATAAAGTGTCAAATATTGTCAACTTATCCTGAATATTGGAGGGAGAATAAATGGAAGACAAATTTCTTACCAGGAATTGACCCTATGCTTGTTCAGTGCCCCTTTAAATTTTCTGATCTCTTGTCCACAATTTGTTCCAAGAGTTATATACTTCTATATCGTCAGGGCAATATCCTAGTATATTTTTATAGTTTTAAGAGACTCCAAATAAGTGTGAAGTTCTAATATGACTGGGAAGTCTATGCCACATTAGGAAAACATACTTTTAATCCTCTAGAAAGGAAATGACATAGTGGGGTGGGGGTGTGTGTGACATTTGACAGCCTTTGGCCACACAAAGGAAAACACAACTTCACATATGCCAAAAGATGATTTCTACAAGGCAGATATCAGACAGGCCGGTATGTTCCAACTTCCTTAACACTGTCCTGACATCACCATCTCTTCCATGACACTGCTTCACTGTTGGGAAGTAATGGACACTGAGATTATGTGATTTTGGGAAGAAAACTCATAGTTTACAAAATGTTAAGGATACTGCTCTTTTGTTGGATGTAATTCTTTAATTATGCTGGCAGGCATGGCTCTCTGGGTCTCAGCCTATCAGCCATATGTTTCTTGGCCCCTGCCTCAATGGGTTAGGAAGTTTTCGCACTGATCTGCCTCTTGACCTTGGTGTGGCAATCTCTAATGCCTCTGCTCTGTAACTGCGGGGAGGGATTTGGGATGTGACTCTTCTTTCTTGATAATCTTGGGGCTGCTGAGAAGGCCCACTTATATACCCATTGGAATATTGTCAAACTGAGCTTTGGAATATCAAAGCTGAAATACAACCAGTTAGCATATTTTATGTCTTGTTTCCATTTTTCTGCCTAGTCACTCTACAACTGGTCTGTCAGTTTGTCTTACTGTGGAAGCTTGAATGTTTCTATAATACAATAAGCGATGTCACTAGGATTCAAATGCCAATGGGGTCACCCAGGGTAAACAAGTTTCTGCAGTACTTCCAAACAAATAATAGACTGTGGAGAAAGACTAGACTGTCTGCTTCTGAAGTTTCAGCTACTGCAAACGTTATGGTTAACAGTGAACCATTGTCTGATATAATGCTGGAAGATGAGCCCAGGTTGGAGGACACTCAAAGCATGACTGGGGAGAAATAGTTTCCTTAAAATATGGTTGACCAAAATGACATGGATGGATTGAAGATGTGGGGACCTTCATTTGCTTATCAGACATGACTCAAAATAAGAAGAAAGAATGGTGAAAGGATATATGGGATTGTGAAAGAGATGTCGATAAAACTATAATACTTATAATAAAAAGAAAATGGAGAAAAGGACAGTCTAAAAATTAGAACACGGGATGTATAAGATATGAATCTAGGAAAATTGAGAGTTATTATTAATAAGGCAGAACATATAAATATTGATATTGTAGGTATCAGGGAACTGATATGATATGATATTAGCCATTTTGAGTCAGACAATAATATGGTTTACAATGCTAGGAATGAAAATTACCAGAGGAAAAGGGTAGTATCCATCATCTATAAAAGCATTTCAAGATCTATTTTGAAGAACAATACTGTGATAGTATAAAAATTATATGGCTCACTGGAAGTCCAGAAAATACAACTATTATTGAGAATTATGCACAAATTATTGAAGCTACTGAAGAAGAAATCAAATTTTCCCAGAGTGAAATTGATCAAACCTGCAATCAACATTCATTGGCAATTATTTAGAATTGTAAAACCAAAGTTGGAAACAAAGAGGAAGGAATAGCAGTGGGGAAATATGTCCTTGAAGACACAAAGGAAGATGGAAATCATAGGCAGAATTTTGCAGGATCAACTTCTTCAACGAGAAAACACCTTTTTTTCAGCAACAGCAACAGAAACAGTACACAGAGACCTTGCCAGATGCAATGTACAGGAAGCAAATGGACTACATTTGTGGATGACACACACACTATTATTATCCAAAATGAAACAAGGAACTCATTGTGGAACAGACCATCATTATTCATATGAAAGTGTGGGTTGAAGTTGGAAAAAATTATAATGAGCTCATGAGACCAATGGATAACCTGGAGTAAATCCCATTTGAATTTCAAGAACATCTAAAGAACAGATTTAACATGCTCAATACTCATGATCTAAGACTTCAGAAATTGTGGGATAGCATCAAGAAGATAATATATAAAGGAAAAGGTTATTAAAATGCAAATTTTGAAAGATCCAAGTGGATGTTGGAAGAGACTCTGAAATTTGCTATTAAATGTACACTAGTAAAAGAAAATGGAAGCAGTGATGAAATAAAAGAGTTGAACAGGAAATGTCAAAGATCAGCTGAAGAAGACACACAAATATTAAAATGAATTGTGCAGAGACCTGACATTAGAAAACCAACAGAAAGTAACCCAATCGGTTTATCTCCAGCTGAAAGAACTGAAGAAAAATTCAAACCTCAAGTTGCAATATTGAAAAATGCTACAGACAAAATATTGAAGAATACAGGACACATCAAAAGTAGATGAAAAGAACACAATTAATCACTATAATAAAAAGAATTGGTCAATGTCCAACCATTTTATGAGGTAGTATATGATCAAGAAGGAATGGGACTGAATAAGGAAGCTCAAGCTGCACTGAAGACATTGAGAAAAACTAAGACTCTATGACTTCAGGAAATACCAATTCAAATATTTCAGTCAGCTGATGTAGCACTAGAAGTACTCACTTGTCATGAAATTTAGAAAAGAGCTACTCAGATAAACAACTAGAAGAAATCCATATTTGTTTCAATTCCAAAGACAGATGAGCAAATAGAATGGTGGAAATTATTCAACAATATCATTTTACATACAAATGAAAGTTTGTGCAAGATAACTCAACATTGAGAGGGAGTTGGCAGAAATTTCAGCTGGCTCCAGAAGAAACCTTTGCATGAGGACTGTAATTATGGATGTCAGGAGGCTCTTGTTTGACAGCAGAAAATACAAGAAAGATGCTCACTGGTGTCTTTTTGACCATGCAAAGCAATCCAATTGTGTGGATTATAAGAAACTATTGATAAAATTTCAAAAAAATGGAAGTTCCAGAACACTACAGCATGCCCATGTGGAACTTGCACATGTGACAAAAGGCAGTATTTTGAACAGAACAAGGGTTCAAAATAAAGAAATGTTTGCATCGGCATTATATTCTTTCACCTTACCTATTCAGTCTCTATGCTAAGAAAATAATATGAGAAGCTGAATTAGATGAAGGAGAACATAGAATCAGAATTGAATCGAAGAGAGGCTTCTTAACAACCGTGATATGTAAATGATACAACCTTTCTTGCTGAAACTGAGGAGAACGTCAAGGACTTGCTGATGAAAATTAAGGACTGCAGCCTTCAGTATGAAATGCAACTCAGTATATAGGAAATTCAAATCTTTGAAATTGGACCAACAGACAACATTATGAGAAATGGAGAAAAGAGTGAAGTTGTTGAAGTTCTCATTTTGCTTGGACCCACAGTCAATGTTCATGGAATCAGCAGTCAAGAAACAAAGCAACATGTTGCATTGGGCAAATCTGCTGCACGAGACCTCTCCAACTTGATGAAGAGCAAGGATGGCACTTTGAGGTTGAGGGCGGGCCAAACCAAAGTCATGGTACATTCACTTGCTTCATATACTAGTAAAATTTGGGAAGTGTATAAGAACGACTAAAGAATTGATATATTTAAGTGAGGCTACTGGTGAAGAAAGTACTGCAGTCATCTAGAAGAATAAACATCTTTGACTTGCAAGAAGTACAGCCAGAATGCTTCTTAGAAGTACATATTTTGAGTGTTTTCTCATATTTTGGACATATTTTGAGGAGATATCAGTCCCTGAAAAAGTATCTCATATGTGTAAATCAGGGGTTCAATGAAAAATAGGAAGACCTTTGATGAGATGGGTTGAAGCATTGATTGCAATAATGGGCTTCAATTGAATAGCGACTGTGAGTATGGGAAGGAGACCAGGCAGGGATTTGTTGGGTTATATGAAATATTGCTATGGATCACAACAAACTGATACCACTGAACAGCACTACTACTACCAAATCACTGGATGGGAATCAAAACGTCTGTGGCTTAAAGAGTCATAACATGTCTTACTTGATCTCAAACGCAAACCAAACTCACTGTTGTCAACTACAGGATGTGGTAACTGTCCCTGTGAGTTACCTGAGTAGAAAGTCTTCAATTCTGGATTTCCATATAGTTCTAGCCTCAATCCAAGAATAGTTCTTAGCACATGCTCCTGCTGCATACTCAACTTCATGAAGAGATCATTGAGGATAAATGCTACAGCAAAAATAAAAAAGCAACACAAAACAGATGGCTCCTGGCTAACGATTGGAATGGTGTTGGGTTCCTAAAGGCTTGTTTTCAAAAAAGGAGTCACCTAAGGGAGATGTCAATTAAGTCCACATCAAAGAAGCACATCACTTGTGTGATCCAAAGATGACAATAACAAATATGATGAAAAGAAAAATATCAGAGCTTAAAATGTCAACACTCAATTTGAAGAAGGTTATGGGGAGATTATTGAAAATATGATTCTGATGTATCAAACCATGATATACTATGATACCTGGTCAGTTGACCTCACTCTTGACCCAACCAGGATTTGCTCTAGGCTCAACTATTTCTTGCTTGATCCATGGCAGGAATTTTTTCTCTGGCTTTTAAAATATTAATGATGGTATTTTCTTTATTATTCTTTATTTTAGCTTTATATTATTATTTTCTTGCTGTTTCATTTTGCTTTTTTTCTTGGCTTGTGTCTTTGGATTTCCCAATTTTTGAAGCACAGAAGTGGATGCATAGAGAAAATAACTGATGTGATGGCTTATTGGAGATGTGGAAGAGGAGTCCAGAGGTGAGGGGAGTTCTCTCTTTCCTCACTGTATTAGGCTTTATTTTATTCCTGTCTTCCCAAATAGTCTAAAAACACTATCAATTTTATTTTCAAAAAATCTCTTAAACTCATCAACTCTCCTTCTCACCCTCCTTTATTGACATGAGAGTTTCTCTAATCTACAGCTCCTACTATGCTCTTCATTATGCTATTGAAATACTTGAAAATATAGTTAAGATCTCCAAAGTAATCAGAGCCTACAGATTCTTGAAAACATATTTATAATGCAAGTTATTATGCACCTATTTGAAGGTAACTCAGAAAGTATTACTATAAAATCATAGCTACTTTTAGTGACTAGAAATATCAAAATATAAAACTATTTGTGGCAGCTACATAACCTTCTGTCAACTTGTGAAGGGGTGAAATCTCTCCAGTCAATCAGGTCGCCGCTTGATGACATCATTTATGAAGGACATAAGAAGCTAGTTGGAGGCGGGACACAGACAGTACTTGCAAGACATTCCTGTTAACAAGCTCCATGGAGCTATACTGATAAATCTAGATTCCTGGAGCTGGAGGAGCCACATGGAGACCAATGCCAGTGCTGAGATGCTTCCACCACCACTGGATCTGCAAGACTTTCCACTCACTGGCCTGTGAACTTCCTGCATTCAGCATCATTGCATGGCTGAATGAGTCTAAAGAGGAATTTATGGACTAGTATTAACATATGGAATACTATTAGATTTATGGACTTGATCTGGATTGAGCAGGGAGTTTTCTTAATGTTCAGTTGCTCTTTGATATTAAGTTCTCTCTTACACATATATAAGTGTTCCCCTGGATTTGTTTCTTTAGCTAACCCCGACTAACACACTATTGTTTTTCAACGTATTCTCTATATAGATCTTTGGGAAGCACTGTTTTCATCTCTCTAACTCTCCTTTCACAAAATTCTGTTGTCTAAAATTTATATCACATCTTCAAGGGACTGAAATCATGTGCCTTTGAAATACTCTGTCTGGGCTGTAGGGTGGCTGGCCTAAGATTTATCAAGGAATTTCTGGTTGCATTGCCTCAGGAATGAGCAAGTAAATTGTGATGGAAAATTACTTGGTGTAACTATATTGGCTTTTTACTCACCCTTGAAAATTTTCAGTTTTCTTAAAATTTCAAAACAAACCCCATAGACTTCCTGTATTCTTCAAGAAAACATACCAAGAGTACGCCTTTGGAGTTCCAAGTAACAGGCTCAATAACTTCCTTTTTTTTGGGGGGGGGGCAGACATCACTGCCCTCTGGTGGAAGTGGGGGCCCAGCCTTGCTCCATAACTTTTTTAGCTAACTTCTCCGCCTTGAATCGAACAATACAGCAGATCCTCTCATACGTCTTTATTTTGATCGGACATTTGTTTTGAAAGCATCCTAACAAGATTAGAACAAGTGTATTATCAAGAAAATTTGTCTGCAGGTAGCCACTAATGACAGAGACATGTTTGAACTTGTTTTGTTTGGAATAAACTCATGCCTCTTGGGACTGTAGGAGCAACAAAGTTTTGATTTATCTTTATAAATGAGGGTGCTTCAAAGTGTTAGTGGAGCAATCTAATTAAAAGATTACATGTTGTACAGACACTTAGAAAGTTGTACATAATAACATGATCTTTTCCCCTATATATAAACAGAAATACATAGAATAATTTTTTATCATTTAATTCTATTAACCACCTATCTTTGTTAAAATTAAATGTTTTCATTGGGGGCTCTTATAGCTCTCATCACAGTCCATACACTCATTCATTGAGTCAAGCACACTTTACATATGTTGTCATCATCACTTTGAAAACAGTTTCTTACTACTTGAGCCCTTGATATCAGTTCCTAATTTTTCCCCCTCTTCCTCCCTCACGAACCCTTGATAAATTATAAGCTATTCTTTTGCCTTCCTCCCTCATAGTCCCTTGATAAATTATAAATTGTTATTCTTTCATATCTCACACTGATTACTGTCTCTCTTCCCCCATGTTTTCTCTTGCTTTTCCTTCTGGAGAGATAGGTATGGTTATATATTGATCATTACAATTGGTTCCCACTTCTTCGTTCCTCTCCCTCTCTTCCCCCTACCCTTCTGGTATTGCTATTCCCACTCCTGTTCCTGGATTCTGTGTGATGAGCTCCCATTTCTTATTTATACCTGTGTCTGAATTAAGAAGCAACCCTGGGGCCATGGTATTGGGGGCGAGGAAGCCTCAAGGAGCCAGAGGAATACAGTGTGTTTCATCGAGGCTTTATTGCAGCCTGGTGACTCATCCCTTCCCTGTGGCCCCTCTGTGGGGGAACGTTCCACTGTCTCTGCTCCAGCTCCCCTCGTTCTCAGCAATATGCTTTTGTTTGTTATGTGTCTGCTCATTCCTCTTACCTGGTCCTAATGACTCCTCATGATTGCACTGGAAAACTATCTAAAGTTTTAAAAATTTAGTCTTAAAATTAGTTAAGCCTTACAGTTATAATCATATTACTATTAAAGCTCAGTTGGTGTAAAAGGAATATTTGGGAATTGGGCTGTAGAGTTTCTGTGTTTCAAAGTCTGAGATCCAGTGTGACCTTAGCATTTAACTTGAACTTCATTTTCCTCTGAGATGATACTTCTCAGCTCACAGTCCTTGGACAACCTTTGTGGCCAATCGAATTTCAAACTATGATTTTTGAGCTACCTTCAAAGCTGTTCTTTTATTCAAAGCCCCAGGGGTAGAGTGGAAAATGCCTGGGGAACAAGCTCCTAAATAGAGACTACTCCTGTCTAATGCAGGGGTCCTCCAACTTTTTAAACAGGGGGCCAGTCCACTATCCCTCAGACTGTTGGAGAGCCAGACTATAATTAAAACAACAACAACAACAACAACAACAACAACAACTATAAAATTCAATGTGGGGCCCAGACAAGTTGACTGCTAAGCAGGACAGGCAGCAATGGCAAAAACACCCAGTGGGCTGGATAAATGTCCTTGGGGGGGTCACATGTGGCCCCCAGGTCATAGTTCGAGGACCCCTAGTCTAAAGGCTTAGGTTTGAGGAAGGGGAGGTAGGTCTGTAGTTGGCATCAGGCGCTTCAGAGCTCTGAGTGACTCCATCCTGAAAGACTACAGTGTCTTTATTGATGCTCTGTTTTTGTTATTAATCTATTGGCTTTAGGGTTTCTCATATGTTGTGCTATTCTAGAGGGTTGACCTATCTGTATGTGTATTCATATGTATGTGTGTTAAGAACCCTGATGGGTTAGTGGGTTACACATTTATTTGGCTGAGAGCTGAAAGGTCAGCAATTGGAAACGTGTAGCTGCTCTGGGGAAAAAAGATATAATTACATGACGTTCCAGTCTCACACACTCACAGAGGGCAAAGCTACCATGCCCTGTAGTGTCACTATGAGTCGATATCACAGGTGGGAAATTTTTAATTGAGAAGTCTCTGTGTGTTTATTAATGTTGTTTTGGCATTTCAAAAAGATGTAAAGTATGAAACACATCTTGGTAGATTCTTGGGATTGCCAAACTAGTTAAAATTTTATTTTGAACAAAGGTACCCTCGTTGGAAATGATTCTGATGACTTCTTTCTCTCCCTCAGAGTCTTACCAGACTCATCCCCTGGGATGGTTGAAGGATCTCTCATGGCATTTAGTCCGGTCCATATTTCTCAGCTATTTTATCTGGGAAAGAAGAGATTCAGAAGACGTCCAGAAGAAGAAATCCAGAGAAGAAAAAACAGAAGAAGTTCAGACGCAAGCCCTGACTCTTTTAGGTAAGGACAAAGTGGAGACCAGACTTCTCATTTTAATAAAGTATAAGTAAATGTCATGCAATAAACAAAGGAAAAACCAGACAAGTATTCTAATTTTGTTCTGGAATTGCAATCAATGTATGGACTATACTTTATAGGATTCCTGGTGGCACAGTTTATAAGTCGACTGCAGCCTCACTAGTTATTCTGTGCAAGAACAACAACACTGTCTGCTCCTGTCAAGATTTACAGCCTTCAGAATCTCAAGGGAGCAATTCTTTCCTGTCCTACAGGGTGTCTCTCTGGCGATGGTGTACTAGAGATGAAATTCTGAGCACTGGGTTTGTGGGAAATGACTGTTTACAGTGGGAACTTTCAATCCATTGTTGTGTCGCCATTTACATTCAGCCACCACCATGACCAGAGAGTTCTTTCTCACCATTGACCAGCAGTGTGAAAAGCTGTGCCCCTTTTGGTTGAAATAGATTCTTCTAGCGAGCCCAAGAAGGGGCATCCATGCCCTGAGGAACTCACTTGAGTAGGCCAGTGATGGAAATGTGACTATGGCTACATGACCTTGAGTCCTACTCCAAGTGCCTCGGTCAGAATGCCTTGGTCCAATCTTGTACACGTATCTGTGTTAAATAGGCCAACCATGATCCTTTCTCTAATTCTCGAATTTTGCCTGAAACTATTATGAATTGATTTCATGCCCATTATGATTTTACAACAGTTCTTTTGTTCCCATGTCCCATCTACGTGGCCACAATGCTGTGACTCCTTGGACATCACAATGTCTCATGCTGATTATCTCCCTAGGCTGGATGGCTTGTTTTCATCTTGCCTTTGTCCTATTCAAGATGATAATGTGTCTTTATTCATTATATTTGAATCTGGACCCTCTTCTCCCTCCCAGAACAATGGCAGTGGCTTTTGGTTTTATATGTATATGGACTATTACACATTACCCTGCCCTATGGGTCAGAAATGACTCGAGGGCAATGAGTTTCATACCCTGCTTTGGGCAGCTCAGTCAAAGGATCTCGAAAACAGGGAGGGAGAGATTGGAAAAAATAGACTTTGATCACAAGGTCTGGGTCCTCAAAATGTCCTCAAGATATGTTGAAGAAATCCTGAGACCTCTGTGTTTCATTTCTCCTGTCACTGTATTAGAGGTTAAATTCTCAGGACCTGGTTTACAAAAGGCTTTGGATGGCCGTGAAATGCACTTGCAGAATCCCCACATAGATTGAGCTTCCATAGAACTCTGACTGATCATTCACCAAGGATGTCGATAGATAATCATACCCTCAGGCAGTGCCTTGAAAAGTAGGTTACCTCCACCCATCTCAAACCAGTCAGGAGGGGGATGTCTTCTCTCTTAGCAGCTTGCCTGTGTGTGTCCTTGATGGGGGACAGCCCAGGGAGGGTCTCACAGTTATGAATTATGACCTATCAGGTTCACCCGTAGTGCCTCAGTTAGAAAATCCAGGACCAGTCTTGAGGACCCTTCTATCCGAGTACTTGTCCAAGTCGTGGTGCTCTTCCTGCACCTGCAATTGGGATGTCTTAATCTGCCACAATCATTCTTTGCAACAATTTCTTTTGCCCTGTTTATCTCGCTTCCCAATTATGAATCCTCAGACACCATTTTAGCCTTGTACTCATGGCTTCCCTCTTCCAAATGATGTGTCTGTAACTTTGTGTGATATTTGTCTCTTTTAAGATTTAATTATACAAGCATCTCCTTCCCACGTTTCTTGCCCACAGATTCTCTTCATCCTGCACACCTTCCTGAGAGCACCAAAGACCTCCCATGCATGTTAGAGACTAAACACCCCTGCCTTCTTCCAACTTGCCAATCAGGACAATGCACGATGTTCTCCCAACCCGACTTCCCAGTCTCCGCCCCTGAGGGTTTAATCCACTCCAGTCACCTTGGTGTCGGGGCTGCTCTACTCTCCCGCCACTCTGGAGAAGCCCAGCAGATCCCCATTCTAAATAAAGCCTAAGATTTGATTCTCTTACTCTGGCCACTTATTTTTTTTTCTATCACCTGATGCCAAAACCCAAAAAAGGAGCAGTGCCAGGAATGCATGGACACTCTCTTGGGTCAATCAGCCTCCTGGACGTGCCGGAATAGGTATCCCCAGAGAACGTCCCTGATTGCTGCTACAGACCCTGCATCCAAACCCGACTCCATGCTGAAGGATTGCGGACTTGGGTTCCCTCTCTCAAGACTTCTATCTCTGGGGCCTTTCAGAAGGGTTCACATCCTGAAAATTCTGGTTTTGGTTGGACGCCTCTCAGCCCCGAGGGCTCGGGTGGCTCTCAGAAGAGTGACGCCTTCCTGAACTGCTGCCTCACCTTTCTGCTCCCGAGGAGTCTACCAGTCTTAGAGGACGCTCTTTGATGTCCATTCTTTTCTCTGGGAACACAAACTTCACTTACCCCACCTCCCACCCACTTGGGCAACCCCCAAATTTTCCTCTGGAGTGCCTACATGCAAATCTTAATCTCTGGGTCCTTACTCAGTGATT
The DNA here is from genome assembly GCA_004026705.1 of Nesogale talazaci. Classification (NCBI taxonomy): domain Eukaryota; kingdom Metazoa; phylum Chordata; class Mammalia; order Afrosoricida; family Tenrecidae; genus Nesogale; species Nesogale talazaci. The sequence goes on along the minus strand of PVJH01014819.1, from coordinate 3,572 downwards.
AAGCCTAAACATCTACTCTCCTATGCCATGACATCTGGCCTCAATGCAAATTGGACAGTAACGCCAAATGGCCACAAGATGGCACTCTCGATGTTAAGATGCTTTGGGACCTTGATTATTTCTGTCAGTGTAATGGCAAATTCTTGGAAATTTCTTATGTGCAAGCGTACTTCTTCCTCTGCTCTCATCCTTCCCTAGGCAGAAACTGCACCACTTACCAATTCCTTCTGATGCAGGACAAAACGTTGCTTTCTGTCAATGATCCTTCTGAAGACGTTTCTCCCAAAGCCACCTCTGTCGCCCGTCTCTCTTAGTCTGTTCCAGTTTTCTCTCCTCTGTACAACCCTCCTCCAGTCTCATCTATAACCTTGGCTCCTCTGACCTACTATTCTCTAGTCCACCATTTTCTCCTCCGTTGTCTCCCACTCTTCTAACCAGCAACTTTCTGACCTGCTCTCTTTCCCATAGTCCCTTTTCCCTTCTTCTTTGTCCCCACGTTCCCACTCACTGCCACCAACACCTCCCCCAGCCCTCTGCTGCTGTTATCTCCTTCCCACAGCTGTTCATGCTCAGCCCTTTCCTGCTTGAAACCTCTGCTATTTACCCAAAGATTCTACCTCCAGAAGCTGCCCTGCTTCTCCCTTTGCATGAAGTGGCAGGGACTAAGGGACTAGTTAAAGCACATATCCCCATTTCCCTTTCTGATGTATTGGCTCTTGAAAAACATCTGGGATCCTATTCCTCTGACCTGAACACATATTAAAGAATTCGAATATCTCACTCAATCTTACAATTTTACCTGGGCATGATATTCATATTATTCTTAGAACTACTTTAACCCCTGAAGACAGGAGAGAGTCTGGATAGTGGCTCAGCAGAAAGGCGATGAGATCCATGCCCAGGACTGGAAGTGGCTGGTGGCCTCTGATGCAGAGGCCTGACATGACCCTAGCAGAAATTACCAACATGGTCACAGCAACTGCACTCTTTAAGATGACAAGGTTACACATCACTGAGGGCTTCCAAAAGACGGCTGGTAAAGCAGTCAATTATGAAAAGATTAGAGAAATCCTTCAGGACCTGAAAGAAAATCCTGCCTGGTTTTTATCTTGCCTCTTGAAGGCTTTCCCTAAGAATACCAGGGTTGCTCCATCAACACCAGCTGGCACTACTTGACTTCATTCACACTTTATCTCACTGTCAGCTCCCAACATTAAGAGAAAACTTAAAAAGCTTGAGGATGGCCCTCAAACTCCACAGCAAGACCTCTTCAATATGGCCTTTAAGGTTTTCGGTAATAGGGGGAAACAAGAGAAATTAGATAAAGTAGATAGAGATAGGTGCTGGCTAATGCCCTTCAGGACATCATGGGTGGATCCACACCCATGGGAAATGGGAGAGCCACCTGGATTCTGCCACATTTGTTCCCAGATGGGACATTGGGTCTGCAAATGCCCCAATCCTTGTCCCCCTCTGAAACCATGTTCAAAGTGCAAGCAAGGGGGGCACTGGGGAGTTGATTGGCTTTTCCACCAGAGAGTCGCAAGAACAGCCTCTTCCATCACACCTCCGGAGCCTCTGGCTCAAGATGCTTTTTTGCCAGGGTTTCTAGGCCTGGCCAGAGAGGATTAACAGTGCCCAGGGTCTATGACCGCCAGGGAGATCACCCATCGCAAGCCCAACAGAATGATCATCCTCTCAAGTAAGCCCATTTCTTTCCGTTTAGACATGGGGGTCACTTATTCTACACTACCTGAACACTTAGACGACACTACCTGAGCATTCAAGACAAACATTTTTAGTACCCACTGCTATTGCTGGAGTCTCAGCTTGTGTTAGGCCGAGTTGACTAGAGAAACATTCACAGAATTTGGAGTGTACATAAGAAAGAGCTTTATATAAAAGAGCAATTGTTTATAGAGAAAACATGTTATCCCAGTCCAGATCAAGTCCATAAGTGAAATATTAGTCTATCCATCTGATACCAGTGTATAAATTCCTCAAACACATGCAAAACATGCTATGATGTCGAATTCAGGAGAATCACAGGTCAGTGGGTGGAGAGTCTTGTGGATTCAGTGACAGCGGGAGCACTTCAGTGCTGCCAGGGGTCCCCACGTAGTTCATCCAGCTCCAGGTCTCTAGGGTACCTCCATGCGTCCTGTCAGAAGAAAGGCAAAGCACAGGGTGTCTGTGTGTATCTGACCTCCAGTGAGCTATTTATCTCTGTGGTGACAGACTAGACTCTAGCCCTTCACAAGTTGGCAACAGATTATGTAGCTACCCCACAGGTTACACGACCACTCTTGTGTAGCCTTTATAATGTACAATTTTCACACAAGAGTCTAGTCATTCTCAAATACCCCATCCCCATCCAGGGCAGAGATATTCCTTCTAAATTCAAAAGAGTAAAAACTTTTCATTTCCCAGGGCCTCCTGGATTCCAAACTTGTTGGTTCTCTTCCAAACCAGACAAACTTTCTGCCTCCCCCACCCCTCATAACTCAAGTGTCCTGACATCCCCCACTAAGTTCTTTTCTTAACCACCTGCTCTAGTTAACCCATATGTTTGGGATATCACCCATCCTCTGCTGCTAGACGTCACCAACCTATTGACATCACACTGAAGACCTCTCAGAGCTTCCTAATATTCCTCAATAGCCTATAGCTCTCCGATCTTGGAAAGGCCTCAAATCCATAATCTTAAATCTCAGGGAAGGACAGTTAAGGCTCACGCATTCTTTCTACAGTTAAACCTGATGGTGGATACAGAGTCATTCCAGATCTTAAAGCCATAAACTCTGCTCTCTTGGCTATCCATCCTGCTCGTCCCGTCCCTTGCACTCTTCTCCACTATCCTGCCCAACACCATTCCTTGCCCTCTTCTAGCTTTAAGGAAGCCTTCTCTCCTATCCCTCTCAGTGAATAATCTCAAGATCGCTTTGCCTTCCCCTGGGCCTGCTGCTCCATTCCCTTACATTAACATGTGCCTTAGCCTCCTTCAAGGGCACCCTGCCCCCACCCCCACCCCTTTGGTTGAAGAAATGCACCAAGCAGGCAGGGCTGCGTTTTTCTTAGCTATAATATCACCAGGCATCAAAAAGTGAAGTTCCAGCACCAGCTAGTGGGAAGAGATGTCAAGCTACAAAGCAGAATGCTTGCTAATAGTTTGGGGGGAGGGAGGGGTGTTTGTTTTTTAAGAGGAAAAAGAAAGTAATTTCAAACTCACAGAGTTTTATATGGCGGGGTCCCAAACCCTAAGGCTCTCACTGGGCGTTCCTGAGATAGAACATCTATGAGTCTTTCCCCGCCCTCATCCAGGAGGAAGTAGTTATAGAACATGAGACCTTTGGCCCTATTCCCTCTCATCAAACGGCAGGAATAATGGGTTCAGCAGGCAGTAATTACAGAAAGTGAGACCGTTGACCCTATGCCCTCTCATCAAAAGGCAAGAATAATGGGTCCAGCTGAGCATAAAACGGTTCCTGCCCATTACAAGCATCTCCTCATTTTTCTTTTTTCACAGCTTCTTTCCAACGCCCCCCCCCCCCCCCCCCCCCCCCCCCCCCCCC